>VDFB02285241.1:0-67595 GCA_007258455.2 Sequoia sempervirens
GGCCTTCTCATCTACATGCGCAACCCTTCCACGACCTTCTGGCCTTTTGTCTACCCTTCCTTGGTGTTGTAGACATTCATAGGCTCGATGCCCTTCTTCACCACATTGGAAACACGTTCCTTTGAAACCACCTCTTCCAGATCCTTTTCCATATCTCCCTTTTCCACTACCTCTTTGATCACCACTATTTTGATCACGAGGGCAGTAGAAGTTGTCATTCCTTTGGCTTCGGCTAGTACCCACATCTTCACTTTTCTTTTCATCATCATTTTGGCTTCCTGAAGGTCTTCCACTGTCCCTTCCACTTTGACCTCCTCATCCTTTTTGCTTGCCATCAAATATTTTGTTCAACTTCTTTTCCACCTTCAAAGCAAACTAATACACATCCTCAATGGTGGTCATTCTAACTAGGCTTAACTCCTCCTGAATGCTCGGTCATAACCCATTAAGATATTGGGCTACCTTCTCCTTATTCGCCTCTATGTGGCCCGTTCTGATGATTATCTTGTTAAAAAATTTAGTATATTCTTTCACAGATCTACTTCCTTGCTTCAACCCTTGCAATTTCTTCAACAGATCTAACTCATAGTCCACTAGTATGAATTGCTTCTTCAATTTCTCTACTATGCGATCCCATCTGGTGATATTTCCTTTTCCTCTTTGATTTCTTTCCAACTGGACCTCTTTTCACTAAATAGTGGCATGGCCCTTCAGCATCATTTTCACAAACTTAACCTGATCTGGGTCCTCTATTTTCTCATACTCAAAATATTATTCTAGCTCATTGGTCCAGTCGATCAACTGTTCCAGGTTCAGCCTTTTGGAATAACTGGGGACTTCTGCTTTGGGTCTTTTCCTGATCTTAGCCACATTTGGTCTTGATCAATTACTTTTCCTTCCTCTTCTACATTTAAACCTTCTTCCTCTCCTTCATCCTCACTTTCCTCCCTCAGGTTTAACCCTCTTCTCAACTGCTCTTGTAATGCATCAATCTGTCTTTGGAGGGCTGCCAGTGCATCTCTTCCACCAAATTTTTTTTTGCCTCGACCACCTCTGTCACCACCACACCTACCAGGCATCACTCTTGGAGGCATCTTTCTTGACCTCGACCCACAACCATGGTCTTGGCACGAACTGCCTCACGATCGATGATCTATCCACATGCTCAAGAAAACCCGCTCTGATACCACTTGATGAGGGCGCAGCTCAAGTCTTCGAAAATAACCCACAAACAAGAGAATAATTTTTTTATTTAGAAATGGAGCTTCTTACATGTAGAGGATCTGAAATCCCCAAGTTCTACAACACATGCAAGTTACAGAAAGCTACAGAATCACCCTTTCGCAATATGCGAGCTTGTCCCCAAAAAGTTACCCAAAAATTAGAAACCCACCAATAAATAGAGCTCCTCTTTATTTTGGAGCCAAAACAACATTCAAATTTGAGTTTAGGCGGTTTGGCGCCGAAAAATTACAACTTGACGTTCAAATTTCAAAAGAGCATTTGCAATTGTATCTTCTAGAAAGTGCGCCAACTTCCCGGGGCCATAACTTTTGATCTTGGACTCCGATTCGCGAACCATTTGAACCGTTGGAAAGGTCTTAAAGTCAATAACGTGCTCAAAATTTTCTATGCTAATTTTGTCAAGTTTCAGAGCCGTTCCGGGAACTCTAAGTGCCTCAAATCTAACTCAGAAGATTTCCGGGTGCAAATATGGGGAAGCTAAAACTGCAATAATCTTTCAACCCAAGAAGAATAGAAACCCGAAGCATTAATCACGGAATTTCATTATATGACAAAGAATTATCCAAAATGTAAAATATCTAAAAACTAAGAAACTTAAAATTTAACTATTTTTTGGGTGATGCAAAGTGCCCTTACACCTTGGATGCTCTTGCATGAGACACCCGAGGGTAATTTGGTGATATCCGTCTCCGGATGGTGGAGAAAACAACGGTTAACCTCACTTGTAGATGCTTAGGATGAATCTTTCATAGGCCTTCCTCTCCATTTCACCTGATATTCTTCATACTGCCTATTTCTGGTACTCCTTCCCACACAACTATCCAAGATTGCTTCAATCTCCTCACTTTCTGAAGTAGGTGATGGAATGCCATACTGCCCTATTGTTGGTGCTTCCTCTGTTCCACCTTCATGATACTCTATCAAATATGAAATATTGAACATAGGGGAAATGTTGATTCCATTAGGCAACTCTACCTCATATGCATTCCTTGAATCATGCTTCTTCAAAATATTACAAGGACCTAATTTCTTCATCTTCAATTTGTTATAGGTTCCCACGAAATATTGAACATAGGGGAAATGTTGATTCCATTAGGCAACTCTACCTCATATGCATTCCTTGAATCATGCTTCTTCAAAATATTACAAGGACTGAATTTTTTCATCTTCAATTTGTTATAGGTTCCCACGGGAAACCTTTCTTTCCTCAAGTAGACTATTACTTCATCACTAGTCTGAAACTCCTTATTCCTCCTTTTTTGATCTTCCTTAGTCTTATATTGCATATTCATCTTATTAATGTGTTTTCGTACCTTCTCATGTATATTCTTGATGTGCTCTACAAAATCTTTAGCTTCAACACTTATTTTCTTCTCTTGGTCCATCTTCCTCAATTTTGGAGTTGTTCTGGGGCTACCTCCATACACAATCTGCAACAGTGATCTACTAGTGCTTCTATTGACAGAATTTTTGTAAGAAAATTCTGCCTAGGGTAAGATCAAGTCCCATCCCTTGGGTTTATCTCCTACCAAACTTCTTAGTAGGTTACCCAGACTCCTATTAACAACCTTTGTCTACCCATCTGTTTGTGGATGGTGTGCAGAACTAAACTTTACTCTATCTTCAACTTCTTCCACAAGGTCCTCCAAAAGTACCCCACAAATTTGGTGTCATGATCTGAAACAATACTGTTTGGCAGACCATGTAGCCTCACCACCTCTTTGAAGAATAAGTCAGTAATGTGGACTGCATCATGGGTCTTCTGACATGGAATGAAATGTGTCATCTTTGAAAACCTATCAACCACCACAAAGACTGAATCATTCCCTTGTTGTGTTCTTGGAAAACCAAGAACAAAGTCCATACTTATATCCTCCCATGGCCTCTTTGGTACAGGTAAGGGCTGATATAAGCTTGTATTCTAGCTCACTCCTTTAGCCATCTGACATACCCTACAACTTTGTACAAACTTCTTCACATCCTGTGACAATAAAGGCCAATAATAATGCTCACTGATAATGGCAATGGTCTTATCCCGACCAAAATGTCCTGCCATTCCTCCACTATGCTTCTCCTTTATTAGGTTTTCCCTCATGGAACTCCTCGGGATACACAATTGACTTCTTTTAAATAACATGCCATCCTGGATTATGAAATCCAGCCACCTTGTCCTGTCCACTATAATAGGTTCCTTGCAAGCTTTCCAAGCCTCTGTGAAATCAGGATTTTTTGCGTACAGTGTCTTAAGTTCATTGAACCCAACCACTTCAATCTGCATCTTTTTCATCAATGTATGCCTCCTACTTAAGGCATCTGTAACCCTATTTGACTTCCCACTCCTATGTTTCAAAACAAAGTGCCTTTCTGCAAAACTCTACCCACATTCATATGCATAAGTTGGTACCTGACTGTTTGATGCAGGCACGATGATCGTTATATAGAACAAATTCACCGAAACAAATAATGTCATTTTGCTTTAATGCTCGAACTATTGCATAAAATTCCTGATCATATACATAATACTTTCTCTTGGCATCATTTAACTGTTCACTGAAATAGGCAATGGGGTTACCTTCTTGGCTCAACACTGCTCCAATGGCACAACCACTGGCATTACAATCCACCTGAAACACCTTGTTGAAATCTGGGAGGGCTAGAATAGGTTGCTCTTTTATCTTCTGCTTTAACAATTCAAAACTCTTTGCCACTCCAGTGATCCACTTGAATTCTTTTCTATCCCCTCTCATTGTTTCAGTTAGGGGTCCACTAATACTACTGTAGTTTCTAATGAACTTTCTATAAAAACTAACCAAACCATGGAAATATCTCACCTTGGTAGCACTTCTTGGGGTAGGCCATTCTAGAATAGCCTTCACCTTCTTTGGGTCCATCTCGAGACCTTTTTCTAAGACAACAAACCCCAAGTACACTAACTCCCTTTTCACAAAACTACACTTCTTCAGATTAATAAATAGTTTATCTTCTCTTAACTTCTCAAAGGCTCTCTGAATATGCATCAAATGCTCATCCAATGTCTTACTAAAAATCAAAATATCATCTACATACACAATAACAAAACTTCCCAGAAATTCTTTTAGTACCTCGTTCATGAGTGGCATGAATGTGCTCGGTGCATTGGTTAGCCCAAAAGACATGACTAACCACTCATACAGGCCCTCTTTGGTCTTGAAGGCAATATTCCATTCATCTCCCTCTCGAATCTAGATCTAGTGATATCCACTCTTCAGATCAATCTTTGTGAAGTATTGAGCTCCACTCAAACAGTCCATCAGGTCATCCATCCTTGGCAGGGGAAATCTGTACTTGATTGTTATCTTGTTTATGGCTTAGGAATCTATACACATCCTCCACTCCCCATCCTTCTTTGGTACTAGTACTATAGGTACTGCACATGGATTCAAACTCTCTCGTATCAAACCCTTTCTCAACAACTCTTGAACTTTCCTATTCAACTCCTCATTTTTTGCTGGAGTCATTCTATGAGCTGCCCTATTTGGAAAACTGGCTCCAGGAATCAAGTCAATCTGATGACTAGTCTTCCTTATTGGTGGTAAACCCTGAGGTACATTATCAGAAACAATATCCTAAAACTCATCCAACATCCTAGAAACTTCTTCTGGAACCTTCTCACTATCCTCCTTACTCACTCTAGGAATCAATGCATAACACACACACTCATGGTTCATACCTTCTAAAAATTTTCTTCCATCTACATAACAAATTATAGCACTACTGCATACCTTTTCTTCGATCTCCTTTAGGGGTTTCAATTTGTGACGAACCCCATCCTTTGTCAAGGAATAAGTGTTTTCATGGCCATCATGTATAGCTCGCCTATCGAACTGTCGCGGCCTCCCCAACAACATGTGACATGCATCCATGGGGATGATATCATAAAGTACCTCATCATGGTAGCTCCAGATCTTGAACTTTACTAGGCACTGCTCATTGACCAAAACTTTGTGGTCTTTCTGCAACTAGGCAATCTAATACGAATGCGGGTGCCTTTCCCTCTTCAGCTTCAACTTTGTGACCATCTCTTTTGACACCAGATTATCAGTGCTCCCACCGTTAATAATGACATCACAAAATTTTTGTTCACACTTGCACCTTGTGCGAAACAAATTCTTCCTCTGTTTTGGTTCCTTTTCCTTATTCACGAGGGCTCTCCTAATCACTAGGGCTTCTCCCCTTTCAGCGTCATTTGAATGTTGAGATTGGGCCTTCTCATCTACATGCGCAACCCTTCCACGACCTTTTGGCCTTTTGTCTACCCTTCCTTGGTGTTGTAGACATTCATAGGCTCGATGCCCTTCTTCACCACACTGGAAACACGTTCCTTTGAAACCACCTCTTCCAGATCCTTTTCCATATCTCCCTCGTCCTCTACCTCTTTGATAACCACTATTTTGATCATGAGGGCAGTAGAAGTTGTCATTCCTTTGGCTTCGGCTAGTACCCACATCTTCACTTTTCTTTTCATCATCATTTTGGCTTCTTGAAGGTCTTCCACTCTCCCTTCCACTTTGACCTCCTCGTCTTTTTTGCTTGCCATCAAATATTTTGTTCAGCTTCTTTTCCACCTTCAAAGCAAACTAATACACATCCTCAATGGTGGTCATTCTAACTAGGCTTAACTCCTCCCGAATGCTCGATTCATAACCCATTGAATATTGGGATACGCTTCTCATATTGGCCCTGCATGGTCCGTTCGGTGATTATCTTGTGAAAATCTTGAGGTATATTCTTTCACAGATCTGCTTCCTTGCTTCAACCCTTGCAATTTCTTCAACAGATCTAACTCGTAGTCCACTAGTATGAACTGCTTCTTCAATTTCTCTACCATGCAATCCCATCTGGTGATATTTCCTTTTCCTCCTTGATTTCTTTCCAACTAGACCTCTTTTCACTAAATACTGGCATGGCCCTTCAGCTTCATTTTCATAAACTTAACCTGATCTAGGTCCTCTATTTTCTCATACTCAAAATATTATTCTAGCTCATTGGTCCAGTCGATCAACTGTTCCAGGTTTAGCCTTCTGGAATAACTGGGGACTTCTGCTTTGGGTCTTTTCCCAATCTTAGCCACATTTGGTCTTAATCAATTACTTTTCCTTCCTCTTCTACATTTAAACCTTCTTCCTCTCCTTCATCCTCACTTTCCTCCCTCAGGTTTAACCATCTTCTCAACTGCTCTTGTAACGCATCAATCTGTCTTTGGAGGGCTGCCAGTGCATCTCTTCCACCAGCATTTTTTTCGCCTCGACCACCTCTGGCACCACCACACCTACCAGGCATCACTCTTGGAGGCATCTTTCTTGACCTCGACCCACAACCATGGTCTTGGCGTGAACTGCCTCACGATCGATGATCTATCCACATGCTCAAGAAAACCCGCTCTGATACCACTTGATGAGGGGGCAGCTCGAAGTCTGAGAAAATAACCCACAAACAAGAGAATAATTTTTTTATTCAGAAAATGGAGCTTCTTACATGTAGAGGATCTCAAATCCCCAAGTTCTACAACACAAGCAAGTTACTGACTACAGAATCACCCTTTCAAATATGCGAGCTTGTCCCCAAAAAGTTACCCAAAAATTAGAAACCCGCCCATAAATAGAGCTCCTCTTTATTTTGGAGCCAAAACAACATTCAAATTTGAGTTTAGGCAGTTTTGGCACCGAAAAATTACAACTTGAAGTTCAAATTTCAAAAGAGCATTTGCAATTGTATCTTCTAGAAAGTGCGCCAACTTCCCGGGGCCATAACTTTTGATCTTGGACTCTGATTCGTGAACCATTTGAACCGTTGGAAAGGTCTTAAAGTCAATAACGTGCTCAAAATTTTCTATGCTAATTTTGTCAAGTTTTGGGGCCGTTCCGGGAACTCTAAGTGCCTCAAATCTAACTCAGAAGATTTCCAGGTGCAAATATGGGAAACTAAAACTGCAATATCTTTCAACCCAGGAATAGAAAATAAAAACCATAAATTGGGAATTTCATTATGACAAAAAGGGTATCCAAAAATGTAAAAATATCTAAAAACTAAGAAACTTGAAATTTAACTATTTTTGGGTGATGCAAGATTGCCCTTACACCACTAGATGCTCCTGCATCACAAATATTACAATATACTTAAAGATCAAGCTTCTCATAGGATTATCACCACTCAGAGATCAAGAGACAACATGACCGCTATCAGACTCTCAAAATAAATCACCATCTCTTTGTTGCGACCATATTACAATGCCCTCATAAAATAGGGTTACATTTTAAGGAAAGATAGGCCAATAAAATATCTTCCATTAGATCTAAAACCTAATAATGAATGGTCGAAGTTTACAATATATCATTATTTGATGTATGTTATCCATTTTAGGAGTTTCTTGAAAAATGTAACATGCTCACCTTTTTCTCTTTGTTGCAATTGTATACACCTATTGGTGTAACTACGATATATATATATATATATATATATATATATATATATACATACTATCAACAATAAATCATCTATTGCAAAAATAGCAATGACATTCAAAATATGAATACCTTTGTGTAGCTAGTTTTCTCATAGGAGATAACTTGAAATATTTCTTCTAGTTTCAAACATGTTTGGTATTTCTCTTCTTATCTCTAATCTTCCCTTTTTCATTATTATCCTTTTCAAAATTGTTTGGAGTTTAATTTTCCTTTGAGCTTTCTCCTTTTCCAAATCCTAATCCTTCTTTTTCCTTTGAAGATTTTTGATTAGCTAGTATATCATCAAGCAAGGTGGAGCCCTTCTTGAATTTTTCTTCTTGACTCTTTTTTGTCTCCAGATCTTTCCTCAGAGACACAATCTCTTCTTCAAGATTTGACAATTCTATAGACTTGTCTTTAAATTTGGAATTCAAGTAGTCTTCAACTCTTTTTCCTTCTTCAACCTACACTTTCAGATTAGTGATTATCTCATTGAATTGTTTAAGTTGCTCATTTTATTCCTTGAGTTTCTCTTTAACTTTCTTCACTTGATTCCTCAACTTCTTGTTACACTCATTTTTTTCATTAATAGTTTCTTTCAGATCTTTATTTTCACATTCTACTTTATCTAGGTCATCACAAGCAGATTTGAGTTCTCCTTCCATATATCAGCTTCACAATCCTCTTTAGTAAACCCTTCCATTATAATTTCTTCTAAAGGGATAGGATACCTTTTAGTTTCCATGTGTTCAACATCCAAGATCTACCTCAAGCAGTTAAGCTTATTCCAAGGAACCTTTCTATGATACCAATTGCTGAACATCTAAAATACTGAGAGGGGCAGTGAATCAATATTCCTTGAAATTCATTAAATTAAAAGTTAATTCAAGGAATCTCATTAAATTTGAAGAAATGGAAAGGAAAAATTAAAGTATTCATTAAAACACTCAACACAAGAACACCAAATTTATGTGGAAAACCAATGAAAGGGGTGATGGAAGAGCATCCTTGGTTCTTGGCAATCTTGCATCAACCAAAAATATTTTCTTTCAATTTTTTTCTTGCTCAGTTCCTATTGGTGGATTCATCATATTTGCTCACCAAACCTAGTGGATCTTTGTGTACATCGTGGACATGTTCATTTTCCTTATTCCAATATATGAGCACGGTTGGATCTTTTTCTAACAATTTATCAATTTTGGAATTCATGGTAGTTCTTGAACTGACACTATAATGATTTTCTTAGCTAACAGCTTGTGTGATCGCTCGTGGATCATTCCCATAACTTGCAGATCTTGACGATGTGATTTTTATTATTTCATGGAGTTTCCTCAACCTTCATTATAGGTCCACACTTCATTTTATGCACCCATTGAAGAGTAATTCAAATTTGAGGCTGACCTATTCATTCACACATTACATTTTCTTTCATTAGAGATTGTAATAATCTTTGGTGAACGTGAATGTTTCAAGTCCTATGAATGTGATATAAAGCTTGTAATAGATCATTAGGAAAGCAATGGATAAGAAGTAGATAGGTCCTAGGTTTGATTGGTAATAGTCAGCTCGCATATAGGATCATATTGGAATGTTGTATTTTGAGCATATTATATGAGGCCTGTGAGTCGAATCTATAAGCCCAGATGTTGTCCGCCAATTGTAACTGAGATTTATGTTAATCAACATATTTACATATGCATTTTCCTCCATATTTTGTGTTGCTTTCATTGTGTTACTCTTTTTGCATGGTCCATATTGTTCTATTTGAGGACCCTCCTACCATGGATGTACCATATTGGTATCATAGCAAGATTCAATCCTTGAGAGATCATCAGATTTTGTGAAGTCCTATTGAAGATTTTTTGTGGGGTGGCGTATTGAGGATTTGACCTACAAATGTAGAGGACTTGTGTAGAAATGGTGGGAAGAAGAGATGGTAGAAGGAGTGGAGTGCGTGAAAATGTAGAACCTGCTTTAATGGAGATGTTGACAGGAATTGTTGCTAGATTAGATGCAGTTGAAATTGCCCAGAGGAGAGGTTGACCAATTGGCGATGTGAGTGATGAAGAGGTAGAAGTACAAGAGGAAAGAGGAAGAGAAGAGCAACCTAGCCTAGATCAGGGAAAAGAGAGGTTCATAAGAGCTCTAACTAGAGCAAATAGAAAACCACATTTCAATCCACCATATTATAATGGTAAGTTAGATTCAGAATAATTGCTTGATTGGATTACAGAGATGGAAAATTATTTTGAATTTGAAGGTACCATTTAAGATAAGAAGGTGAAATTTTCTTGTACAAAGCTGAGAGGGGGTGATCCCACAATAGTGGTTTACAATTTTTGGCCAAACTGGACACTGAAATTGATGCAGGAGCATCCAGTGGTGTAAAGGCAATCTTGCATCACCCAAAAATAGTTAAATTTCAAGTTTCTTGATTTTTATATGTTTTTACATTTTTAAATACCCTTTTCGTCATAATGAAATTCCTAATTTATGGTTTTTATTTTCTATTCCTGGGTGGAAAGATATTGCAGTTTTAGTTTCTCAGATTTACACCTGAAAATCTTCTGAGTTATATTTGAGGCACTTAGAGTTCCCGGATCGTCCCTGAAACTTGCTGAAATCAGCGTAGCAGATTTTGAGTACGTTATTGACTTCGTGACCTTTCCAACTGTTCAAACGGTTCACGAATCAGAGTCCCAAATCAAAAGTTATGGCCCCAAGAAGTTGGCGCACTTTCTAGAAGATACAATTGCAAATGATTTTTTGAAATTTGAATTTCATGTTGTAAATTTTTAGCGCCAAACCACCTAAACTCAAATTTGAATGTTGTTTTGGCTCCAAACTAAAGAGGAGCTCTATTTATGGGCGGGTTTCTAATTTTTGGGTAACTTTTGGGGACAAGCTCGCATATTGCGAAAGGGTTATTATGTAGCTTTCTGTAACTTGCATGTGTTGTAGAACTTGGGGATTTGAGATCCTTTGCATGTAAAAATACCCATTTTCTAAATAAAAAAATTATTTTCTTGTTTGTGGGTTATTTTCTAAGTCTCGGGTTATGCCCTCATCAAGTGGTATTAGAGCAGGTTTTCTTTAGCGTGTGGACAGATCGCCAATTGTGAGGCAGTTCACACCAAGACCATGGTTGTGGGTCGAGGTCAAGAAAGATGCCTCCAAGAGTGATGCCTGGTAGGCATGGTGGTGCCAGAGGTGGTCAAAGCGTTAGAAATGCTGGTGGAAGAGATGCACTGGCAGCCCTCCAAAGATAGATTGATGCGTTACAAAAGCGGTTGAGAAGAGGGTTAAACCTGAGGGAGGAAAGTGAGGATGAAGGAGAGGAAGAAGGTTCAAATGTAGAAGAGGAAGAAGAAGCAATTGACCAAGAATAAATGCGGCTAATAAGGGCCATTTCAAAGATCGGGAAAAGACTCAGAGTAGAAGTCCCCAGTTATTCCAAGTCTGAACCGGAAGAGTTGATCGTGGATCAACGAGCTAGAAGAATATTTTGAGTATGAGGAAATAGAGGACCCAGATTAGGTTAAGTTTGCAAAAATGAAGTTGAAGGGCCATGCCAGTATTTGGTGGAAAGAGGTCTAGTTGGAAAGAAATCGAAGAGGAAAAGGAAATATCACCAGATGGGATCGCATGGTAGAGAAACTGAAGAAGCAGTTCATACCAGTGGACTACGAGTTAGATTTGTTGAAGAAATTGCAAGGGTTGAAGCAAGGAAGCAGATCTGTGAAAGAATATACTAAATATTTTCACAAGATAATCATTAGAATAGGCCACATAGAGGCCAATAAGGAGAAGGTAGCCTGATATCTTAATGGGTTACAACCGAGCATTCAGGAAGAGTTAAGCTTAGTCAAAATGACCACCATTGAGGATGTGTATCAATTTGCTCTGAAGGTGGAAAAGAAGCCGAAAAAAGATTTGATGGCAAGCAAAAAGGACGAGGAGGTCAAAGTGGAAGGGGTAGTGGAAGACCTTCAGGAAGCCAAAATGATGATGAAAAGAAAAGTGAAGATGTGGGTACCAGTCGAAGCCAAAGGAATGACTACTTCTACCACCCTCGTGATCAAAACAATGGTGATCAAAGAGGTAGAGGATGAGGGAGATATGGACAAGGATCTGGAAGAGGTGGTTTCAAAGGAATGTGTTTCCAGTGTGGTGAAGAAGGGCATCAAGCCTATGAATGTCCACAACACCAAGGAAGGGAAGACAAAAGGCCAGAAGGTCATGGAAGGGTTGCGTATGCAGATGAGGAGGCCCAATCTGAACATTTAGATGATGCTGAAAGAGGAGAAGCCCTAGTGATTAGGAGAGCCCTGGTGACTGAGGAAAAGGAACTAGAACAGATGAAGAATCTGTTTCACAAAAGGTGCAAGTGTGAAGGAAAATGTTGTGATGTCATTATTGGCGGTGGGAGCACCAATAATCTAGTTTTAGAAGAGATGGTCACAAAGTTGAAGCTGGAGAGGGAAAGGCACCCGCATCCATATCGAATTTCCTAGATGTAGAAAGACCAAAAAGTTTTGGTCAATGAGCAGTGCCTAGTAAAGTTCAGGATCGAGAGCTACCATGATGAGGTACTTTGTGATATCATCCCCATGGATGCATGTCACATGTTGTTGGGGAAGCCATAGTAGTTTGATAAGCGAGCTATACACGATGGCCATGCAAAAACTTATTCCTTGATAAAGGATGGGGTTTGTCACAAGTTGAAACCCCTGAAGGAGATCGAAGAAAAGGTATGCAGTAGTGCTAGAATTTGTTATGTAGATGGAAGAAATTTTTTAGAAGGTATGAAGCATAAGTGTGTGTGTTATGCATTGATTCTTAGAGTGAGTAAGGAGGATAGTGAGAACGTTCCAGAAGAAGTTTCTGGGATGTTGGATGAGTTTCAGGATATTTTTTATGATAATGTACCTGAGGGTTTACCACCAATAAGGAAGATCAGTCATCAGATTGACTTGATTCCTGGAGCCAGTTTGCCAAATAAGGCAGCTCATAGAATGACTCCAGCAGAAAATGAGGAGTTGAATAGACAAGTTCAAGAGTTGTTGAGAAAGGGTTTGAGTCCATGTGCAATACCTACAGTACTAGTACCAAAGATGGATGGAGAGTGGAGGATGTGTAAAGATTCCCAAGCCATCAACAAGATAACAATCAAGTATAGATTTCCTCTACCAAGGATGGATGACCTAATGGACTGTTTGAGTGGAGCTCAGTACTTCACAAATATTGATCTAAAGAGTGGATATCACCAGATCCGGATTCGAAAGGGAGATGAATGGAAGACTGCCTTCAAGACCAAAGAGGGCCTGTATGAGTGGTTAGTCATTCCTTTTGGGCTAACCAATGCACCGAGCACATTCATGCAGCTCATGAATGAGGTACTAAAAGAATTTATGGGAAGTTTTGTTATTGTGTATTTAGATGATATTTTGATTTTTAGTAAGACGTTGGATGAGCATTTGATGCATATTCGGAGAGCTTTTGAGAAGTTAAGAGAAGAGAAACTATTGATTAACTTAGAGAAGTGCAGTTTTGTGAAGAGGGAGTTAGTGTACTTAGGGTTTGTTGACTCAGCAGAAGGTCTCAAGATGGACCCAGAGAAGGTGAAGGCTATTCTGAAATGGTCTACCCCAATAACTGCTACTGAGGTAAGATCTTTCCATGGTTTGGCTTGTTTTTATAGAAAGTTCATTAGAAACTTTAGTAGTATTTGTGGACCCCTGACTGAAACAATGAGAGGGGATAGAAAAGAATTCAAGTGGAGCACTAGAGCGGCAAAGAGTTTTGAACTGTTGAAGCAGAAGGTAACAGAGCAACCTATTCTATCCCTCCCAGATTTCAACAAGGTGTTTCAGGTGGATTGTGATGCTAGTGGTTGTGCCATTGGAGTAGTGTTGAGCCAAGGAGGTAAGCCCATTGCCTATTTTAGTGAAAAGTTAAATGATGCCAAGAGAAAGTATTATGTATATGGTCAGGAATTTTATGCAATAGTTCAAGCATTAAAGAAATGGAGACATTATTTGTTTCTGAAGGAATTTGTTCTATATACTGATCATCAGGCCTTGCACTACCTAAATAGTCAAGGAAAATTAAATCAAAAGCATATGAAATGGGTAGAGTTTTTGCAGAGTTATACCTTTGTTTTAAAACATAGGAGTGGGAAGTCAAATAGGGTTGCAGATGCCTTAAGTAGGAGGACTACATTGATGACAAAGATGCAGATTGAAGTGGTTGGATTTAATGAACTCAGGACACTATATGCAAAAGATCCTAATTTTGTAGCGGCTTGGAAAGCTTGCAAGGAACCTATTATAGTGGACAGGGCAAGGTGGCTAGATTTTATAATCTAGGATGGCATGTTATTTAAAGGAAGTCAATTATGTATCCTGAGGAGTTCCATGAGGGAGAACCTGATAAATGAGAAGCATAGTGGAGGAATGACAGGACATTTTGGTCAGGATAAGACCATTGCCATTATCAGTGAGCATTATTATTGGCCTCAGTTGTCACATGATGTGAAGAAGTTTGTACAAAGCTACAGGGTATGTCAGATGGCTAAAGGAGTGAGCCATAATATAGGCTTATATCAGCCCTTACCTATACTAGAGAGGCCATGGGAGGATATAAGTATGGAATTTATTCTTGGTTTGCCAAGGACACAACAAGGGAATGATTCAGTCTTTTTGGTGGTTGATAAGTTTTCGAAGATGGCACATTTCATTCCATGTCATAAGACCTATGATGCAGTCTACATTACTGACTTGTTCTTCAAAGAGGTGGTGAGGCTACATGGTCTGCTAAAGTGTATTGTTTCAGATTGTGACACCAAATTTGTGGAGTACTTTTAGAGGACCTTGTGGAAGAAGCTGAAGACAGAGTTGAAGTTCAATTATGCACACCATCCAAAAATAGATGGGCAGACAGAGGTTGTTAACAGGAGTTTGGGTAACCTACTGAGATATTTGGTAGGAGATAAACCCAAGGGATGGGACTTGATCTTACCTCAGGCATAATTTTCTTACAACAATTCTGTCAACAGAAGCACTGGTAGATCACCATTCCAGATTGTGTATGGAGGTAGCCCTAGAAAAGCTCCAGAATTGAGGAAGATGGACCAAGAGAAGAAAATAAGTGTTGAAGCCGAAGATTTTGTAGAACACATCAAGGATATACATGAGAAGGTTGGAGAACATATTAACAAGATGAATATGCAGTATAAGGATAAGGTAGATCAGAAGAGGAGGTATAAGGAGTTTCAAATTGGTGATGAAGTGATGGTCCACTTGAGGAAAGAAAGGTTTCCAATGGGAACATATAACAAATTGAAGATGAAGATGTTCGGTCCCTATAAAATTTTGAAGAGGCATGATTCAGGAAATGCATATAAGGTAGAGTTTCCAGATGGATTCAACATTTCCCCTGTGTTCAACATTTCAGATTTGACAGAGTATCATGAAGGTGGCACAGAGGAAGTACCAACGATGGAACAGTGTGGGATTCTAGCACCTACTTCAGAAAAGGAGGAGATTGAAGAAATCTTGGATAGTCGTGTGGGAAGGAGTACCAAGAACAGGCAGTATGAAGAATATCTGGGGAAATGGAAAGGAAGGCCTGTTGAAGATTCATCCTGGTTGCCTAAGGCAGAGGTTGATCGTTTGGGTTTTTCCTCCACCATCTGAGATGTGACAGGGTCACTTCTCAAATTACCCTAGGTGTCTGATGCAGGAGCATCCAGTGGTGTAAGGGCAATCTTGTATCACCCAAAAATAGTTAAATTTTAAGTTTCTCGATTTTTAGATATTTTTACATTTTTGGATACCTTTTTCGTCATAATGAAATTCTCAATTTACGATTTTTATTTTCTATTCCTGGGTGGAAAGATATTGCAGTTTTAGTTTCCCAGATTTGCACCTAAAAATCTTTGAGTTAGATTTGAGGCACTTAGAGTTTTTGGATCTGCCCTGAAACTTTCTGAAATCAGCGTTGCAGATTTCGAGTGCGTTATTGACTTCGTGACCTTTCCAATGGTTTAAACGGTTCATGAATCGGAGTCCCAGATCAAAAGTTATGGCCCTGGGAAGTTGGCGCACTTTCTAGAAGATACAATTGCAAATGCTCTTTTGAAATTTGAACTTCATGTTGTAAATTTTCGCCCCAAACTGCCTAAACTCAAATTTGAATGTTGTTTTGGCTCGAAACTAAAGAGGAGCTCTATTTATGGGCAGGTTTCTAATTTTTGGGTAACTTTTGGGGACAAGCTCGCATATTGCAAAAGGGTTATTCTGTAGCTTTCTGTAACTTGCATGTGTTGTAGAACTTGGGGATTTTAGATCCTTTGCATGTAAGAAGCCCCATTTTTTGAATAATGAAATTATTCTCTTGTTTGTGGGTTATTTTCTAAGTCTCGGGCTGTGCCCTCATCAGAAATAATTTCTTTTAACTAAATCTTCACTTTCGAGCACCTATAGAGGCTAAACCATGAGGAATTTGAAGATGATGTAAACTACAGTTTTGTGACATTTTTTCTATAGATTCTAAATATATTTTTTTCAAAATTTTTGGAATCAGATTGAACTTCTTTTTCCATCTCCCTCAAAAACTAGTTTTTTTCAAAAGTGATGCTCACCGTATAACGCATAAATTTTTTTCCATGAAGGATAAAATTCTATTTCTTTCAAATTTAGATTCGTAACTCTCATATCTAGTGCTTCCACTTGGTTAGATAGTTTTTTATTAAATATTTTTTCTTTAATCAAGTTTCAAATTCAAACCAATTATAATTTAGACATAGTGCGACTGTATAACATGTAACTTTTTTTGTATGTATTAAAATTCAAAAAAAAATCTTTGTTGGATCAAGGACTTCAATATCTGGTGCACTAATATATATATATATATATATATATTTAATAATCTGCTATTTTTCCACATGTGCAAAATAAAGAACTTGATTTTTGGTGAAAAACCTACATTCATGAGAAAAAAAAATATAATAATAAAATTAAATTTATTTAAAATTATAATTTTTGGGAAGCTTATAATAAGGACTACATACTTGCAAAAAATAAATTTTAAATGAATTCATTTGATCCCCCAAAAGGTAAATCAAAAGTGGTTTTTTATCAGCATTTTGATAGTTTTAAAGGAGACTCTGTTATAGGTATGGTTTAAAAATAGTAGTGTTCTATCCAAGGGGGTTTGATTTAAGGTAGTTTGATCAAACCCTCTTCAATTGGAATTCTTTAAATGGAACCTTTTAAGGCTTACATAATTATATTTTCTAAAAATATGTGATTTCAGCAAAAATCAGTTCCTCCCAAAAATTGTAAACCAACTTTGTGGGATCACCCGAGGACATGCACCCCTTTAGTGGGAACATTTGCAAACAAATAGGAAGAGAAGAGGGAAAGAAAAGATTAAATCATGGGATCAGATGGTGAATGATGGGATGAGTGGAAGAAATCATTTAAGACAAATGAAGGATAGTATGAGTGGTTGGTGATGCCTTTTGGATTGAAAAATGCACTAAGTACTTTCATGAGGCTGATGAATGAGGTACTGAAGAAATTCTTGGGTAAGTTTGTGATTGTTTATTTGGATGACATCTTGATTTTCAGTAAGAGTAGAGAATAAAATTTGTTGCATATAAGACAAGTTTTGCAAAGGTTGAGAGGAGAAGTTTCTAATAAACATTAAGAAATGTAGTTTCATGAAGGAAGAATTGGTATATCTAGGATTTGTGATATCTATGGATGGAATGAAGATGGACCCTGAGAAGGTAAGATCAATTTTTGAGTGGCCTACACTAGATAGCATTGGAGAGGTAAGATTATTTCATGGATTGGCTAGTTTCTACCAAATTTTCATTAGGAATTTTAGTTCTATATGTAGTCCTATGACAAAAACAATGAGAGGAGATAAGAAAGATTTTAGGTGGACGTCTGGAGCAGACCAAAGTTTTGAATTGTTGAAATAGAAGGTGAATGAGCATCTTGTGTTGGCTTTACCAGATTTCAATAAGGTATTTCAAGTAGACTATGATGCAAGTGGAAATGAAATTGGAGTAGTGTTGAGTCAAGAAGGAAGAATTGTAGCTTATTTCAGTGAGAAGTTAAATGATGTTAGGAGAAGATATTTTGTGTATGATCAAGAGTTTTATGCCATAGTTCAAGCCTTGAAGAAGTGGAGACATTATTTGTTGCCTAAGGAGATTTTGTTGCATACGAATCATCAATCATTGCAATATTTGAACATTCAAAGTAAGTTGAATCAGATACACATGAGATGGGTAGAATTCTTCTAGAGTTATACTTTTGTTTTAAAACACAAGAGTGGAAAGTCAAATAGAGTTGTTGATGCTTTGAATAGGAGAAGGAATTTATTAGTATAGATGAGAGTGGAGGTATTAGGCTTTGAAGAGTTGAAGAACTTGTACGAGGAAGACACAAATTTTGTAGAACCTTGGAGAGCTTGTAAAGAACTAGTTTTGGAGGATAGGAGTTAGTGATTGGATTATTTCATTTGAGAGGACTTGTTGTTTAGAGGTAATTAGTTGTGTATACCCTGGAGTTCAATGAGGGATAACTTGGTGAAAGAAAAAAATAGTGGAGGATTGTCAGGACACTTTGGAGTCGATAAGACAGTAGCATTGGTAAGTGAGAATTATTTTTGGCCTCAGACTCATAAGGATGTTAGGAGATTTGTGTAGAGTTGTAGAGTTTTTCAAGTTCCAAAGGGAGGTAGTCAGAATGTTGGGTTGTATAAGCCTTTGACAGTTCTAGAGAGACCTTGGGAGGATATCAGTATAGATTTCATACTTGGTTTACCGAAGACACAAAGAGGTAATGATTTTGTATTTATGGTGGTGGATAGATTTTCTAAGAAGACAACAAATGTAGTACATGTGGTAGACTTGTTTTTCAAAGAAGCGGTTAGATTGCATGGATTACCTAGGATTATTGTTTTAGACCGAGATGTAAAGTTTTTTGGTTATTTTTGGAGAACACTTTGGAAGAATTTGAAGACAAATTTAAAGTTTTGTTCTATTTTTTACCCACAGACTGATGGACAGATAGAAGTAGTAAACAAGAGTTTGGGGAATTTTTTGAGATGTTTAGTTGGAGAGAATATCAGAAGTTGGGATTTAGGTCTTGCACAAGCAGAGTTTTCTTACAATAATTCAGTTAAGAGGAGTACTGGGTAGACATCTTTTGAGACTATTACTAGAGTTCATCCTAGAGGTATATCAGAGTTGAGATACATTAGTATGGAAGATAAAAGGAGTGTAGAAGTAGAGGAATTTCTAGAACACATGAAGAATGTGCATACTCAAGTGAAACAATAGTTGGAAGATATGAAAAAGAAGTATAAGGAGAGAGCATATGAAAAGAGGAGACATAAGGAATTGGAAGTTGGAGATGAAGTGATGGTGTATTTGAGGAAGGAAATATTTCCTGTTGGCACATACAATAAGCTCAAGATGAGGAAGTTTGGACCTTGTAAGATCTTCAAGAAGTTTGATTCAGGAAATGCATATGAAGTGGAGTTACCGGATGGCGTGGGTATACCACCTATATTCAACATTGCAGATCTACATCAGTATCATGAAGTAGAATTCAGTGAAGAAATTCAAGAAAAATTGGAGAATTAGTGGGTATGTGCAGGATCATCATGGAAAAAACAGGCCCTTAAGTGGCAAAAAATTCAAAAAAATCAAGGTTAGGCAACTTGACATAAAAATTTGAATAAGTTATCTATATTATTTAAAAAATGTGTAAGAATAGAATCTATAGAAAATTGAATGTAGTTTCTAAACTACTACGTTTTTTTTTTTTGAAAAAAAATCTATTTGGTGAAAATTTGAAATTTCAATTAAGTAGTACTTAAATTTGAAGGAAAAAAAGTAGGTGTCTGTCTGACCACCCTAACCACAATAAAATGATAATATTTTTTTATAAGATTTTAGATATAAGTAGATGATTTATGTATGGATGTGATACATAATTTTTTGTAATTTGTTTCCAAGTAAATAATTAATTATGATTTTTTTATTAAAACTTTTAAAAAATATAAAAACTTGTGTGTCTAACCACCTTAACTTGGTCAAAACTTCATGAAATTCAATATATATTTTTTAATCCTATAGTATGCAAAGCATAGAATGTGATGCATGTTTCATATTGAAAAAAATTGACGTCGTTTGAAAGCTATAGATTTTTTTCAATTAGCCTATCAATCGAGACTTAGTTGTAATTCAAATAGAAAATGAATAATAATTATTTATTAAATTCAAAGTAAAGCATAATTTATATTGGTGGAAAGTTGAGAATCTCCTTTAAAAACCCTTTTCGTTTCATCAATTTTGTGTAAAAGAAGAGTTGCCAACCACATACGCTACATATACCCATCATATCACCAATTTTTGGCCCATCATGATCTGTACATACCCTAGTTTCCTAAAAAATAATCAGATGGGATTGAAGAGATTCTGGATATTAGAGATAGAAGGAAGACTCATGGAAGACAATACAAAGAATATCTTGTGAAGTGGAAAGACAAACTAGTGGAGGATTCTTCTTGGATTTCTCAAGCTGAGGTAGACCATCTTGGTTTTCCTTTGGCCCTAGAAAAGTGAGGGACTCACTTTTCAATCAACCCCATATTTCTAATGCAGGAGCATCCTTGGTTCTTGGCAATCTTGCATCAACCAATAATATTTTCTTTTAGTTTTGTTCTTGTTTTGTTCTTGCTCAGTTCCTATTGGTGGATTCATCATATTTTCTCACCAGACCCAATAGATCTTTGTGTACATCGTGGAAATGTTCATTTTTCTTATTCCAAGATTTGAGCATGATTGGATCTTTTTCTGGAAAGTTATCGATTCCATATTTCATGGTAGTTCTTGAACTAGCACCAAAATAATTTTCTTAGCTAATGACTTGTGTGATATCTCATAGATCGTTCATGTAACTTGCAGATCTTGACAGTGTGATTTTCATTGTTTTGTGGAGTATCCTCAACCTTCATTATAGGTCCACACTTCATTTTATGCACCTGTTGAAGAGTAATTCAAATTTGAGGCTGACCTATTCATGCACATGTTACATTTTCTTTCATTAGATATTGTAATAATATTTGGACGACGTGGATGTTTTTAGACCTGCGTATGTGATATAAAGCTTGTAATCGATCATTAGGAAAGCAATGAATAAGAAGTAGATAGGTCATAGGTTTGATTGGTAATATTCAGCTTGCATACAAGAGCATATTGGAATGTTGTATTTTGAACATGTTGTTGGCCGATTGTAACTAAGATTTTTGTTAATGAGCACATTTACAACTGCATTTTCTTCCATATTTTATGTTTCTTTCATTTCTTTACTCTTGTTGCATGGTCTGGAGTGTTCTGTTTGAAAACCCTCCTACTGTGGTTGTGCCAAGGGGAAAATGTTAGTGTAATTAATATTTAATTACACTTGCATAACTTTACTTAGGTAATATTTAATTTGTAGGTTTATTATTCTCATCCTTATCTTGTTGCTCAACATAAGATTAGGTTTATGCATATTTTCTTTTATAAACCAAATCATATCTTGTAATTAAGAATTCCTGAATAATATTATGTTGCACATCCTAAGGCTCGAAAATAAATAAAAATTAAAAAAACATGTTTTTCAATTTTTGTGCAATGCCTCCAGTTAAAAAGAATCCCACCACCCGGCGGCCATCAAGCAGCCATCGCCGCACCACCCATGAGTTGCCGCTACTGGTTAGCATTGCCCATCCTCCGACGGTCAGCGCTCAGCTCTGCCGGCCCCTCCAGCCTAGCAGTCGATCCTATTGAGGACTAAGAGCCCTGCGACAAGGCCCCCCCTAGTCCACTACCAATGTCGGAATATTCTAGCATGCAGCATATTCCAAGGATCAACAATTTTTATTTTCGGCAGATGCACAGAATATTCTAGCAATGGGTCCTTTTCTTAGCGAAATAGAATATTCTCAGCATATTCTTATGATGGTCATCAATTTTTTTTGCAGGGGGGGCAATTTTTTTCCACGACAGCCTCTAGGCCGTCAAATTTAACATCGTGAAATACTGACATCAACGTGATGTCATCTGACCATATGACACTCCAAACCCCCTCCTAGCCCTAATTTTCCCTAAAGGAGCACTTTTTTTCTTTTTGGCATAACTTGGGCATACAGTATTGAAATCAGACAAACAAGATATCACCAGAAAGCTAATTCTAATTACTTTCTAGTGGTGTAGTTTATTTTTCAGTATTTTCTATTTAGCTACATGTATTGTTGTTTGAAGTCAGATGTTCATTTATGGCTTCCGAGCTTATAAATTTTTACCATGATCTCCATTTTTCACCATATTTGTGGTGTTGGAAATGTATTGAGGAGCTCTATTTTTTTTCCATGCACTTTATTCTGTATCTGTCCTAGGTTGATCGTTATTCTAGATTTTTCTCGATGGGTTTTTTGGAGATTACTTGGATGTTTTGGCAATTGGAAAGGTGAAACTTGAATATTTTCACTTCATTTTAGTACCACATCATCTTATTTTTTGTTTATGCATGTTTATCATTCTCTCCTTTTACAACCATTAGGTTATTGTAATAAATGAATTGAGATAAAGTTCCGTCAAGGGGGTTTCTTGCATAATAATCTGATTCTAGAGTGTGCATGCACTTTGATCGCCATCTTCATCTTGATTTGTTGGAAAATTGTATGGGTTATCTTGTTTCTTAGTTTATTTTGGCCACATTCTTGTCTTAGCTTGAAACATATCAGATTCACATCAGTTCAAACTTTAGATTGGGATTTTATGTTTCTTGATCCGCACTGGTTTAGATCCTTCTCAGTTTGAGGGCCATGTTTTCCTAGTTAATATTCCAGAGTCTTTATGGTACTTATTCCTATGGAAGAGTTTTAGTAACAGTTTGGCATTGACATCGAGATACACAATTTCCATATTTTTTCATCATTTCATTTATTGTTGCTTCACAAATTCCAGGGTTGTTCCAATTTGTGAGTTTTCCAGTGTTCCATGCATCGGGTCTGCTGTCACATTATGATTCCATTTTTGGTTTTAGTTGTAGATAGAAGTATCTTTCCTTGCTTTTTGGATTACATGGTTCTAATGTTACTCCACAGTTTTCTTCCAATGCTTCTTTACAATAGTCATCTCATTGTAGGGGGGTTTTGTCCCACTGGGTTTTCCTTCTCTACCTCATTATTGCATTTGTACATGGGTACCTGACCAGGCCTTGTTTTCGAGACCCATTCATGCTTTCTTGCATTCATCTTAGTTTTAGGTGCATGCTTTTTTAGTCTCCCTAAGTTGCACTTATGGGGGGGGTGGTAGTGTAATTAATATTTAATTACACTTGCATAACTTTACTTAGGTAATATTTAATTCCTAGGTTTATTATTCTCATCCTTATCTTGTTGAGCTATCTTGTTGCTCAAGATAATATAAGGGTTATGCATCTTTGCTTTTATAAAGCAAATCATATCTTGTAATTAAGAATTCCTAAATAATAATATTTTGCACATCTTTTGCAAGCTTCTGCTTTTTTTTCTCTTTTGTGGAAGGTGATTTTTGGTTTGCATTTCAGATCTTGGTTTCTAATAGAAAACCACATTGAGGATTAGCTCACAATATATCATAACTAGTTACAATACATTACAAGAGCCTCACTACCTAAAGGTATCACTACTTAGAGGACTCACTATCTAAAAAATAGAAGGGATCACTTTCCAAGGAAGAACACTTCTTCCATAATTGAAAATATATACAAAAGGGTGGCTCACTACCTGAATTTCAACTGCTTATAATCTATCTGCTATATGTTAAAAATATAGTTCAAGATACGCTAAAAAAATAACTTTAATACACACTTCATTCTTCACCACTCTCACAATTTTCACTTCACACTATTACACATCTCACTACCATCAATTAATTGACCTTCTATATATATATATGTATATATTATGCAAAAAATCCTATCATCAATTAGTTTGGCCTAATTAGATGAAATGAGTGACACCATAACCTGTCGACCCAAAAATCCATCATTCATGCCTCAAGTGTTGAAGTAACCAAAGCGTGTTATTTAAAAAAATAGGCTAGCATGACTTATTTTCACTCCTATGATTCTTCTTTATACACAATTTGGTATCACATGACCCCAAAACCCTTAGGTTAGCATCACACAATAAAACTAGTGAAGAAACAACTAAGTGAACCAAATATTCATCCACAACTTGACATGCAAACTATCAAACCACTTGAAACTTGGAGTGCACACACATGTAACATATTCAAACACTTCCTAAAATTGACACAATATAGTGATAATCTATGGTGGAATGTGGAGCATTCCAACATGAACTTTGTAAATATTGTTCTATCTCTACATATCTCGATACATGTCATTAATTTCTTCTATTGCAGAAGACATAAAACCATGAAAATTTTGGATATAGACTCTTCCAATACATACCATTATTACCTAAAAACCACATGAAAATATTCTACAATGCAAAGAAATGTATACCATAAAATTGTTCCTCTATTACATACTATTTCAGTCTGGGACTTAGTTAATTTCCAAAGAACACTTGCTCTTCTTTCAGATTATATAAAAATTGGTGTACCATCACTTATACAATGGGTTTCCATCAATGAAAAAACCATACAACTAGGAAAATTGAGAGGTGAGGGGTGAATTAGTTGTGCATTAAAATATTCAAACCCTCATTAATTTTTAAACCCTTATTAATGATTAGCATGAAATTAAACAAATGCAATATCAACACATCAACAACTATACATAATAGAATACCATATTTTACATGGAAAACCTAATCAAGAAAAAAAATAATTAGTATTAACTTGCATGCATATTAATATCAATACCAAATACAAAAGGCTGACTACCCAAAGGACTCACTATCTAAAGAAATAAAGGCTCACTATCAAGGGCTCATCACCTAGGAAGATCACTTCTTTTGAAATACAAGATAATAGAAAGAAACTGTTACAAGGAGGTTCACTTCCTCAAATAAATAAGACAATCCACCACAAACATTCATAACCTTTGGCTTATTTCCTCCAAGAACTCCACCTAGGCACGTTGAAATTTAGACACCTTCTGCTCACTGCTTCTAGTAGTCTTAGGTGTTCATGCTCACACTTAGATCACAAAAATTGATCACACATACATAATTACACATAAAACTTCACATCACACTTCTCCAACAATTGACCTTGCATATACATCATCAACAACCTCAAAAAAACTTCTCTAGGTTGGCCTCAAAGAAATGTATGCACCTCAAAGGTGAAACCACCAAATAGTTTGGAACCAAAATTTCTACAATGGAAATAAGTGAAGTCTTACCACACCAAGGGTTAACAAGGACCCAAATCTACACTGACATGCTACACCACACTTCTACAAACAAAAAATTACATCTACAATTATCACTAACATGTTAGGTTGTCCAAAATGGCATTAATGATAATAAATAACTTAGTTCACACTTCATCAGGTCTGAAAACATCTTGTGCACCACATAAAAATATTGCATAACATCCTAGAATATTCCAACACCAACAAAATATTCAAAAATACTAGCACAAACAACTACAAATGAAAATACTATTATCCTATGCAACCAGTCAAATTGCTACTTAGATACAACTCATGAACCAATCTCGCAGAACCATTGAACACCAAACCATCCAAGGGAAGATAGATATATGAAATTATAGAACATTCCTAAATCTACAAGACAAGAGACTTCAACATAGAGAAATGTGAAATAATTTCATTTCTCCTAGACAAGCTTCTTCACAATCCTAACACTATCAAACACATTTTCTATTGGTTGCATGATCCAAAACGTAAAACTCTATATATAACACCTATAAAGACTTATAAACATCAAATACAAACCACACAAGCACATCTTCAAGCATGAAGAAATGAGGATCATAATACAAAATATAACCCTATTACCTTGTACACTCTTTATACAATTTTTCTCAAAAGCACTTGGAAACCCAGTGAACCTGCTACATCTACAACAC
Source organism: Sequoia sempervirens (assembly GCA_007258455.2). Lineage (NCBI taxonomy): Eukaryota > Viridiplantae > Streptophyta > Pinopsida > Cupressales > Cupressaceae > Sequoia > Sequoia sempervirens. The sequence continues at coordinate 25,855 of VDFB02285241.1, forward strand.
CTTCATAGCACCACAAAAACCTTCTCATCATATCCATACTAGAGGTTGAAATCAATGGAAAAACTACTAACAACATAGCACAACAATCTACCCCTTTGTCATTAATGAAAAAACCTATTGAAAAACCATAAACAACAAACAAAACTTTATATCTCCAACTCTTCAAAAGCTCTCCCCCTTACTTGGACATTTCTCTCTCCACTCTTATTTATGCTTTTTAGAAATCTCTCTCCCCCTTTGACATCAATGGAAAATGAAAACACATGAATACTTCACTTCTCTCTCTTTTATGCATAGGTATTGCTCCCCCTGATTGCACCAACCAATGACACCACTACCTACTCCCCTGGAGAGGTATTCTCCATTAGTCTAGGAAAAATAATTCATCTTGAATTTCACCCCTAGATAGATGCATCATCTTATGCATCTAGTTGAAAGAAGGAAAGGAAATAACCCATAGCTTATGTTTGAGATACTCAAATTATGTATTTATTAGAAGAGACTTTGTGAAAATGTCTCCTACTTAATCCTTTGTGGGAACATACTCCAACTTTACTTCATTCTCAGTAAATTTATCTCTTACAAAGTGATATCAAATGGAGATATGCTTTGTCCTTGAATGCACTACCAGATTTTTTGAAATGTTGATAGCACTTGTATTATCACACAATATAGAAATAGGTTCATCACATGATACTCTCATATCTTTCAATGTCTACTTCATCCACAACACTTGTGTGCAACAAGATGCTACAACAATATATTCTGCCTCTATAGTAGATAATGATACTAAATCCCACTTCTTACTTTACTGAGAAACTATTCTGCTTCTAAGGAAGAGAGAACCTCCACTTGTACTTCTTTTTGTCTGTATAAGCACTTAAAGATAATTCAACATCCTTAGAATACCATAGACCATAGTTTGGAGTGTCTTGCAAATATATATGAATATCCTTTTGACTGATGTCACATGTGATTCTCTAGGATATTCTTGAAATCTTACCACAAGACATACTAAATGCATGATATGTGGTCTAGTTGCAGTTAGATATAGCAATCCACCAACCACGGGTCTATACTTGGTTTGATATAACTTAGGAGATTCATCATTTTTTATGAACTTACAACTAGTAACTATAGACAATTAAAAATGTCCCGAATTGTATACATACTTGAATCTTATATACTAACACCATTTCATCCTAAAATCCATCCTCTTTTTGCTTAAATTATTAAATTATCCTAGATATTTAATTAATTGCATCATTTTCATCTATTAATCTGATTAATCTAATTAGGTTAATTCCTACCCCTTTCATGGTAACCTTTCACACTATTAAATTGGATAAATCAAAATATTTAATTTAGTACCCTAAGTCATCTCATTTAAATAAAATAATCTTAATTATTTAATTAAATGTCATTTTGATCCCTTTTCATTAAATAAGTTAATTATTTAATGAATATCATAAATTCCTCTAAATTGCATAATTGAAACTTTGTTTTAATTATCAAATTACTAATTAATTCTAACTCTCTCACTTGCAAGGGAATATTCCTTGAGAATATTCATCCTTTTCACATTCCTTCAAAAGGGAATATTCTCATAGAATATTCCTTCCCCTTTTGCACATTAAAATTTGGTTTTAATTAACTAAATGCTAATTTTACTCATCCATGAGAATATTCTCCCTCTTCACTCATTTGAAAAAAGGAATATTCTTCCTTGTAACAAACTTTCAACAAACTTCTTGAGCAAGTTTTGAAAGTGTGCTTCTTTTCATCATTGTGAGCCCTTGATTAAATATTAACTTACATTCTCAACCCTTGATGGGAATCCATGATTTGTGCCTCCACCTTCCTTCCATCCTAACCATTGATTGATTCTTTCAATCTTGACCATGGGTTTCTTTTTGCCTATTCCATAAATAGATCTTGCATCTATTGAATAAGGATCCATCTTTTCAAAATAAAACTTATGTTGTTGAAAATCAATCTCATTTGCATCCATGTTTTACGTTTAAAGGAATTTTAGGTTAATTTTCATGCATTATTAGCTTAGCATCCATTAATGGCTTCCATGGTAACTTAGTTGCACTCATTTAGTATATTTTCAAATCTATGGTTTGCATATTTGAATCTTGCGCATATTTAAAATAAATTTTCATACACTCACATCGAACATCTTATCCTTCATCATGTTAATTTAGCTTTTATCTTGCTTGCATTCATATTTTTCATCATTTTCCATCAATTTTAATCAATAAAATCGATTGGAAAGGCTCATATTATCTAAGGGATTCAGAAAGGGTTGTCATTCCACATCAATGTGACACCACTCCCTTAATAGGATAAGATTCAATGACTTAGAATATGATGTTTTTCAAGATTTCATGTTTTAGAATGTTAATTTTAATGGCTTCCTCATTTTTATTGATATTGAATATTTTATTGGGATTGATGTTTAGCAATTTAAATATGCCTCGTACCCATATGGATCAGGTGTAGTTAACCTATACTATGACATTGGTCACATTTTGGCCCTAGAAGGAGGGAAGTACTAATCGAATCTCACAAATTTCTATTTAGATTCATGTTTTTCTTGTTTTTGCAAATTCAACAATGCTATTGAAGATTCATCGACGCATCTTAGATGTGTCACTATACAACGACGCACTTGGGTTTAATTTTAGTAACACATAATTAAGTTAGTGACGCGCTATTAAATTTTGTCACTGTATATTAAAATAGCAACGATAACTTATTTTTAAGCACATCATGAATTTTTATTTGGTGACAATATTGATGTCATTGTTTACTTTAGAGGGGTATGTGCAGGATTAGGATGGGCCAAAAAGTGGTGATATGATGGGCATGTGTAGGGTATGTGGCTGACGAATTTTTTTATCCAAAATTGATGAAATGAAAAGTTTTTTTAAAGATCTTTAGCTTTCCATCAATATAAATTATGCTTTACTTCGAATTTAATAAATAATTATTATTCATTTTCTATTCAAATTATGACTAAAGTCTTGATTGATAGACTGATTGAAATTTTTTTATAGCTTTCAAATAGTATCACATTTTTTTAATCCAAAACATGTGTCACATTCTATGCTTCACATACTATGGGATTAAAAAATAAAAATTGAATTTCATGAAGTTTTGACCATGTTAAGGTGGTCAGACATACGAGTTTTTTATATTTTTTAAAATTTGTAATAAAAAAATCATAATTAATTATTACTTGGAAAAAAATTACAAAATAATATGCATCACATTGGGATATGATTCATCTACTTATATCTAAACTATTATAAATAAATATGATCATTTTTATTGTGGTTAGGGTTGTCAGATAGACACCTACTTCTTATTTTTTCCTTGAAATTTAAGTACTACTGCATTGAAATTTCAAATTTTCACCAAATAGATTTTTTTTTTTAAATAAACCTAGTAGTTTAGAAACTACATTCAATTTGCTACAAATTCTATTCTTACATATTTTTGAAATAATATAGATAACATATTCAAATTTTTACATCAAGTTGCCTAACTCTGATTTTTCTTAATTTTTCGCCACTTACGGGCCTATTTTTTCCATGATGATCCTACACATACCCAAAGTGACACATTTGATTTTTTAAAACAGTAACACACTTGTGATATAGTGATGCATTTGACGGAAATTTATTGATGTAATTTATTTCAGTGTTGTTATTTACTAGTAAAGTAAACAAAAGTTGAATTTTGACATGTGCTTTAGTTTTTTGCTTTCACCTGGTTTCTAACATGTCACTAACTTCTAGTTTTTGTTTTGAGGCTAATTGGTTTTGCAAGTTTGAGTAATAAAATTTGAAGTGAAGGAGCATATCATCATTTGATTATACATTGTAACAAATTTTTTTACACTATGAGGTAATTATAACCCATTTTATGATGCTTTATTTCACATTTTAGGACCAAATAAATTTCTTTTTGGGTTTAAAATAAACATTCAAAGCTGGTTAAAAATGAACCCTCATATCCTCATTTTGCAATATCAGGTTTAAAATTGAACAAAACAATCCCAACACTTCAATTTGGTGTTTAAAACAAACTCATTATGCTTTTCAAGGTTAGAATGAATGTGTATTTGATTTTCTTGCATGCACTTGTTGTGTGTATGCTCTCCCCTTGTCCTTCATGCGATCTTGGGTTAAGAAAAACAAACAAGTATACTTTTCTTGTTGGAAGTTCCTATCCTCTCCCCTTGCACCTTTTGGTAATCTTGGGTGATGAAAATAATTTTAAGCTTCACAGTCTATGTTACCTTTAGAGGACCTACCTCCCAACTTGTCAGAGGGAACGACCCAAGTTTTTATTTTATTTTGGTCTACTACATAACTAATTTGGTGTGACTAAATTCATTAACCAAGCTAGTGTTGTTGTCCTATATTGGCGAATGTCTCCCCTAGTATCCATGTAATACGTCAAAACCCTTGGTTATTTCTAAGGGTTGGGAGGCCTCTTAATTGAGTGAATCACCACATGCATAACATCAATTTATCCTAAATATGGTCATTAAAAACCTTTTTTGTAGTGGCTAACCAAGTCCAATTCTGAAGTGTATTTTGAAGTAGTGCATTGGAATAACATTGTTCCAAGAAGTTACTTACCATGTCCAATTTTTGGTTGAGGCAATAAAGAAAATAGGAAAGGGGCTCTTTTGCTGGGTGTATCACAAAAAAATTATTGAAGTGCTAGAAATATTTAAACCACGTGAAGCATGTATGAAAATCTAAAACTTTTTCCATCTAGAAAACCCTAAAAGTAATATCTTCATAGATCTACAAAACTATAATTTTTTATTACCATGTCTAGTAACGAAAAAATTATCGCTTTTCCTTACTTAATTTGGGAATAATTAATATTAAAATGAGCTTAATTATGCCTTGATTTAGTGTTGTAATGTGTTTTATACATTCACATTAAGTTTAGTACCCTTTTTAAAAAATGGACTTAATTGTGCCTTGATTTAGTGTTGTAATGTGTTTTACACATTCACATTAAGTTTAAGGCCCTTTTTAATAAAATGGACTTAATTGTGCCTTATTTAGGGTGCTGTAAATTTTATCTTTACACTTTCACACTAATCTATGGCTATATTAATTGACTGAGGTTAATTTTCCTTAATTGGCCCCTTTAATTCAAATCCAAGCCTAACTAAATGCAACTTTTGAGAGATAAAACCTGGCATTCGTAAATTCCATAACACAATGTACTTAATTTTGGAAAGTTTGTGTCCTAGGGAGGTGACATAGGACCTATTTTCCATAGGATGAATTGGTCCTCACTAGGTCCTAGGATCCTATTTTCACATGACATTTCACCCTGTCTAAAATGTGTCCTAGGTGATAAGGCGAATGGGTCCTCACTTAGACCGCAAACACCTCTTTGAAATATGTTTTTGGTGTTATTTTAATTATTTGAAGGTAGGTTATAAAAGTTGGGGGGAAAAAAAGGGGCCAGTTTTTACAAAAAAATTTAAAAAGTCATAACGCGAGTGCATTATGGCTTGATGTGACCAAGCCTAAGGCTCGGTCACACCCAGCCTATAATGCACTCGCATTATAACATGAGAACATTTTAAGTCTTTATAAGAAAAAAATAAAATGAAAATCATTTTAGAATGTCATATTCTTCCATCTGTGGCTTGAAAACCCTTCCAATGCATGCTCGCATTGTGGAGACCCTAAATTCATCGATTTTATTCACCAAATAGTTGTCATTTCTTTGACAGAATGCTCTCACATCGATGGGAAACTCAGAGGAGTAAGATTTTATTGGTTTTTATGAGATTTTTTTTTTAATTAGGTAGATTTAATATTTTTTTGATGTTAAAATTTCTTTACTTATTAGGAGTTCAAAATCCACCTGGTTCTCCACCTCAAATTCCTTCTCCTCCTCATAAACAAGCACACCAAAAAAATAGTGATGAATAACAACAACAATAAACTCCTACAACAATTCCTCAACATCCTCCTAGAACTCAACAAAAAATAATGGTGGAAATTGAAAACAACAAATGAAAATTGAAGAGTTAATTGTGAGGTTCAATGATCTTATATAAGTTTTGTAGTGTCAAAAAAGCATCCTTTGATATTTTTCACACTCATTTGGGTCCTCCTTGTGTATTTTGGCTTAATGTTGCCTTGATTTAGTGTTGTAATGTGGATAAACATTCACATTAGTTCTTGGGCCCTTGTGAACTAATGGAATTTAATGGTTCCTTGAAAAATTGTTGTGAAGTGTTGTAACACATTTTCACACCTTTCTAGGGTTTTATCAATCTAAGCATAATTTTAATCATAATTAATCTTAACCTTACCTTATTTGGAGTGTTCTAAAGTGTCGTAACACACTTTCACATTCCTCTAGGATTCTCATTAATAATTGGCTTTCTTATGCTTTAATTGGCCCCATTTTGCATCCACAAGCCTCATTTATTACATCTTTTTGAGGATAATCCTGACACCAATTAGTGACCAATCATAATTCTAGTGTTCTTGGCTTGTGTGGCCCCGATTTAGTGTTTAGGACTCATTCATCACCTTGGGCGAATGATTCCCACCTAGGTCTTTTTGGCCCCAATGCAAGTTTCACACATTTCTAGATACTTTATTTTTGGTCCCATACATTATGTGTGATGGGTCTCATTCACCACCTTAGATAGATGAGTCTCATGTGACCAAAATTCAAATTTAAATCAAATTTATGGTAGGATTTTATTATCCTAGACCTGATGTCAGCTTGTAGTGTTGGAATTTTAAGAATTCTTGCATAATTAAGTATAAATACAAGGTTCTTTCACTCATTTCCACCCCAAGCATTCAAGTATTCATCCTTATAACAAGTTTGAGTTTACAAGAGAATTTGAGCATTCACAAGAGCATTCAAGGCATTTCAAGGGTAGATTATCAAGCATTCTAGAGCATTCTTCAAGTGTCTTCCATCATGTCAAAGATTGTCTACATTATGTTGTTTTAGAGCTAACAATTGTGGTGTAGGGATTTATGATTCAAGCAAGCATTGTATTCAAGATCTATCAACATCAAGCAAAATTCCAAGCCTACATCCATTGAAGCCATCATTTACATGTTTCTAGCACTTAATTGCAAATGTTTGGGATAGGTTACAGATTTTCTTTCCATCAAACCTTGGAGAAGCTTAGAGAAGGTCTACAAGCTAAATTTTGTAGTTTCAAACCCAAATTTGAATCAAGAACAAAAAATTATAGATTGAGAGCTACTAAATCTAGTTTTGAATTTCTAGAAAAGCAGAAGTGGACTGATTCACCATTATTGGTGAATGAGTCCCACTGTACCTATTTGTCAGGGATTTTTTCCGATCTGAGTACCTATTTATCTAAAACTTGTTTTGACACAATTTAATCGAGACTAGACTAATTCACCCAGCTTGGCATATGAGTCCTAGTCAACATAAATAGAAGATTCTTTAGAATTTTGGACCTCCAATCTGACTTCTTCAGTTTCATAGACATTTCCAGTTTCACAGTTTTTTCTTACATTTTACTTGCATTTTTATGTCATTTTGCATATCACTATGTTTTCAAACATTTTTTTTCCATGTCTATACTTGGTGGTGAACCCCTCATTAGACATTATTCACTCCCTACAACCTTCCCTTTTTTATGATTTCAATATCCTTTGCATTGAAATCTAAAGGGTTTTTTCTTGAGTGAAAGGTTGAAAAGTGGTATTTGGTCTTTCTCCTTTTAGGTCCAAAACCTTAGAAGCGAAAGAAAGTGAACCAAACCTCCCATTTTTCCATGTTTCATTTTGGTGAACCTACATTTAGAGCATCATAATTTTGATTTGGAGTGCATTTACATCCTAGATTTGGCTTGCATTAACATTGCATTAGGTTTTGCATTATTTAGTTTGCATTCTAGGGTTTTCAAATTTTCATTAGTGAAAAGCTTAGTTAGCTTGCATTATTGTAGTTAATTTAATTAAAAAAATAGTTAAATTCTAAATTTTCATTAGAAAATATAAAAAAACATAAAATTCAATTAAAAATTTCTAAAAGTTTTCAAAAAAACTAGTACCTGGACTCATTTGCCACCTTGGGTGAATCAGTCCCATTGCATATCTTTCACTGCATTTTCTGGCATTTACAGTCTAGTTTATGAGCTTCTATTTTTTGTTATTATCTTTCTATTTCAATTTATAGAATTTCTATTTCATTCAATTCATTGCATTTAACATACATTCATTCCTCTTCTACATTGGTTAAAATCAAAATTGCATTGTTGCATAGTTTAGACTATGAAATTGGCATTATGGATATTTTTTTTAGTAAGCTTTGGATTTCATTAAAGTCCTTAGTATATTTTTCAAGTTGTACCTTTGGAAATTACCCTAATTAAATTGAACTCACTCGTGCTCACTCAACTCCTAATGCATGTCCTCATGATGTTGACATTATTGGAGAAGATGATGACAACATGAATAAATTCCTAAACAATTTTCTTAACAACCCTGAAGCTAAGGCATCCTTTTATCCATCCATGAATCAACCACATCCTCCTATAATACCACCTCTTGAGGTGTTTGGTTACTTACATCCTGAATCAAAATTTGAACCTAAGTTTCCTACAACAGGTGAACTGAGTTCCTCTAAGCAAGAAAACAATCAACCATTTTATGATAACAAAGTAAAAAACACTTCCATCAATCTTGAAGAAACATATGGAAAAGGTTTCACAATATTGAGCAAACAAGGATGTGATACAAAAAGTGAACATCAAATTCATCACCTCTTAGAGAAAAAACCAATAGATGAAAACACAAAGGGGTTAGGATATCAAGATCCCTCTCATAACAACAAGCCTCCTAGAGAATATCTAAGGCTCTGAGATGATGGTATGGTAATCTTTGATTCCCCTCCTGATCTGAATTTCCTTCCTAAAGAACAACCAATGACTCATAATAATAAGGAGAAGGATAGGATCATCTTAGGACCTCCTTCCCTAATCCCATCTAGAGAAGTTGGTGAATCTAAGAAACACAATAGGCCTTACAAGTTAGAAAAATAGAAGTCTCCTCATCCACCACCTGAAAGTGAAAGGAAACTACAATTTCTTTTGAATAAAGAATTGCTAACATTACCACTAATGAATCAATGAGTTCTATATCCTAAAGATGCAAAAGTCCCACATTGTGAATATCATCGAGTTCTTAGACATGGTCCTGATGAATGCCGTGCATCTTAGTTAATATTGAAAAAAAATTACTTTGATGGAAATGATTGTCATCATGTGATTTCATAGCTTCATAGTGTTTCCCTCTTGTCATGGGGTATGTGCAGGATCATCATGGAAAAAGCAGGCCCTTAAGTGGCAAAAAAATCAAAAAAATCAAAGTTAGGAAACTTGACGTAAAATTTTTAATAAGTTATCTATATTATTTTAAAAATATGTAACAATATAATTTGTAGCAAATTGAATGTAGTTTCTAAACTAATAGGTTTTTTTTTTTTTTAAATCTATTTGGTGAAAATTTGAAATTTCAATGTAGTAGTACTTAAATTTCAGGGAAAAAATAAGAACTAGGTGTTTGTCTAACCACCCTAACCACAATAAAATTATAATATTTTTTTTTAATATTTTACATATAATTAGAGGACTCATGTCCCGATGTGATGCATATATTTTGGTAATTCTTTTCCAAGTAAATAATTAATTATGAATTTTTTATTACAACTTTTAAAAAATATAAAAAATCGTATGTTTGACTACCTTAACTTGGTCAAAACTTCATGAAATTCAATTTTTCTTTTTAATCCTATAGTATGCAAAGCTCGTAGAATGTGACACATGTTTTGGATTCAAAAAATGTGATACCATTTGAAAGCTATAGATGTTTTTCAATCAATCTATCAATCAGGACTTTAGTCATAATTTGAATAGAAAATGAATAATAATTACTTATTAAATTAAAAATAAAGCATAATTTATATTGGTGGAAAGCTGAGAATCTCCTTTAAAAACCTTTTTTTTTCATCAATTTTGGGTAAAAAAAAGTCATCAGCCACATACCCATCATATTGCCACTTTTTGGCCCATCATGATCCTGCACATACCCCATGTAATGGTTGTAGAATATTATATTCTCACCATTACATGACCTTTCCCATCACCTACCTCAACTCATTCTTGTCTCACACTTAGTAGGGGCAAGCAATTGTTAGCCTTGTCCTAGTAATATAGTTATCATTATCCCTTAGGTTCATTGTTCACCTTCAGCTTATGCCTATTGAGATTGGGAGGTGAATGACCTGCTCATAGGTTGACTCATATTTTCCTTACTATTCTTTTGCATTTTCTTTTTATTTTTCTTTTGTGTGATTGCATGGGTGTAATGTGATCCCTCGTGATATTTTTTTTGATATTATCTCTCTTTGTGACATTCCTCTATTTTTACCTTCATTCCTCTCTATGTCATGCATCAATTTCACTTTTCATTTTTATCTTTTTCTTGTGTTTTCCTTTTGGGGATGACACAAGGAATCGAGACATTCATGTCTCCTTCATGTTGACCAAAAATCCTTTTCTTTTTCTTTTGTCCTTTCTTTTTCATTTGTCTTTTGTTTTCCTTTTCAAAATGACACAAGGTGTCAGGACACCCTATGTCTCTTCCATGTTGACCCAAAAGGTTTCTCCTTTTTTTTTCTCTCTTTGTGTCATTCTTCTAGTTCTATGTGTATTTGGGGGATGATGACAACTCTAAGATCTCTAAAAATTAAAAAAAAATTTACCAAAGAACATACTGACCCCAAACCATATATCCCTTATGTTTTTGGTGTTTTAATTTTGGGGGAAACCCATTTCTTTTCTTTTTCTCTTGCATGACGCAACTTTACTTGGAAACATATGACTTGGTATAGGGCTTTCCAAGTTATCTCTCATGTCTTCTTTCTTGTTTGCATTTTTCATTTTCTACTTTAAAGTAATTTCTCATAGTATGGTATTCAACAATTCCTTTAAATTGGGGGCATACATTGGCATTATTCTTTTGCATTTTTCCTTTTTCTTGGTTCTTAGTGCATCCTTCTTACTTCATATGATACATTTGTTACTTTGTGACGGCATTGTGTATAATTTCCTTTAGGAGCATGATCTCTCTTAGCATATTACATTCCTCTTAATGGCTTGATGCGAAAAATTGCATCCCCTAAGTTACAAATTTTATATTCTCTAATTAATCCTCTCTTGGAGACATTAAGCACAATGTTCCCTAAGTTAAATACCTCACATGAACTAAGCAAGACTCATTTGAAAATTTCATATTTTTCTTGTTTTGCATTTGTTATATGGAAACCTTGCGTAACACAGCTTGTATGTCTATGGTGCCATCACGTTTGTTCATGAGCTCCAAGTATACAAAGTTTTTCTTGTCTCATGAAGCTCAAAAAGTCATTTTTTTGTGGTGCCTTATTAAAGTTATTAGGAGGTATAACTTTCGTATGGTTGAGCAGGAAGCCCAATCCAAGGAATTAATTTCCCCATATACATTTGCATGTGTGTGAGTACATGCCATCCATGAGTGTATGTTTCTCACCTTTTAGGATTTCTCACCCAGCAAAAAACTTGGAGTTTCGTCCCCTCAGAGTCAGTATGTGTTTTTCTGGACAAACAGTAAACTAGATCTGATCCACATCGAGATGGAAAAATACTTGAAGCTTGATTTGATTCTTTCTATCTTTTTTTTTTCTTTTCTCCTTTTGTAGTGTATGATTTTCCTTGGTGTTGTTATTTATATCATGTTCATGTGCATTCCTTTGTGCTTATGTTTGGTTTACCATGAGATCTTGATCCTGGGGGCTTGATCACCCCTCTTGATTTTTTTTGTCTCATATTGCTAGCATTGGTTCAATGGAACCCATCTTGGTGTGTTTTTTTCTACTTTAGTGTGAGTTTGAAGTAGGTTCATCCTCTCACTAAAGTGGGGGCTAAATGTAGCGTTGAAAAAAGGATCCTTTGAAAACATTTGCACTTGTTTTGGTCCTCCTTGTGGATTTTGGCTTAATGTTGCCTTGATTAAGTGTTGTAATGTGGATAACACATTAAAATTAGGTATTGGGCCCTTGTGAACTAATGGAATTTAACGATGCATTGCAAAAGTGTTGTAAAGTGTTGTAACACACTTTCACACTTTTCTAGGGTTTTATCAATCTAAACATAATTTTAATCATAATTAATCTTAGCTTTGCCATATTTGGAGTGTTGTAAAGTTTTTTAACAAACAACATTCCTCTAGGATTTTCATTAATAATTTGGATTTCTTATGCTTTAATTGGCCCCATATTGTATCCACAAGCCTCATTTATTATATCTTTTTATGGATAATCTCAACACCAATCAGTATGCAATCATAATTCTGGTGTTCCTAGCTTGTGTGGCCTAGATTTAGTGTCTAGGACTCATTTTCCACCTTGGAAGAATGAGTACCACCTAGGTGTTTTTGGCCTTGATGTATGTTTCACACATTTCTAGAAAGTTTTAATTTTTGGTCACATACATTATGTGTGATGGGACTCATTCTATGCCATGGGAGAAAGAGTCTTGTGTGACAAAAATTCAAATTTAAATCAAATTACCAATGGGATTTTATATTCCTAGATCTGATGTTGGCATGTAGTGTTGTAATTTTGGGAATTCTTTCATAACTAAGTATAAATACAAGGTTCTTTCACTCATTTTCACCCCAAGCATTCAAGTATTCATCCTTATAGCAATTTTGAGTTTACAAGAGAATTTGAGCATTCACAAGAGAATTAAAGGAATTTCAAGGGTATATTATCAAGCATTCTAGAGTATTTCTGAAGTGTCTTCCATCATGTCAAATATTTTTTGCATCATGTTATTTTAGTGCTAACAATTATGGTGTAGGGATTTGTGACTCAAGAAAATATTGTATTCAAGATCTATCAACATCAAGCAAGAGTCCAAGTCTACATCCATTGGAACCATCACTTACATTTTTGCAACACTTAATTGCAAGGCTTCGGGATAGGTTGTAGATTTTCCAAGAAGCAAAGGTGGAGAAAAGTTTTCAAAATTGCCATCAAACCTTGGAGAAGCTTAGAGAAGGTCTATAGGCTGAATTTTGTAGTTTCAAACCCGAATTTGAATCAGGAACAAAAAAGTAGACTTAGAGCTACAAAATCCAATTTTGAATTTCTAGAAAAGTAAAAGTGGCTTGATTCGCCATTATTGGCTAATGAGTCCCACTATACCTGACTGTTAGGGATTTTTTCAAATTTGAGTACCCATTTTTTCAAAACCTATTCTGGCATAGTTTACCCGAAAGTAGACTAATTTTCCCAGCTTGGCGTATGAGTCGCTCTAAGCATAAATAGTACATTCTTCAAGATTCCATATCTCCACTCTGCCTTCTTTGGTTTCCTAGGTGCACATTTCTAGTTTTATAGTTTTCTATTACATTTTACTTGCTTTTCTAGGTCATTTTGCATATCACACTATGTTTTCAAAAAAATTCTTTTGTCGAGTCTATAATTGGTGGTGAACCCGTCATTAGACATTATTCAATCCCTTTAACCTTCCCTTTGTCAAATTTCAATCTTGTTTGCATTGAAATATCAATGGTTTGTTCTTGAGTGAAAGGTTGAAAAGTGGTCTTTTGTCTTTCTTCTTTTAGGTCCAAAACCCTAGAAGTGAAAGAAAGTGCACCGACCCCCCCATCTTCCACATTTCAAGTTCAAACTTGGAAAAAACCACACTTGAAAATTCACTTCAAGTCATGTTAATATATGTAGATGTAATTAGCAAGAAATTAAGTGGTTGGCTAGATAAGAGGCAGGAATGGAGAGATTTTTATGCAGAAAAACTCATACACATAAGTAAAATATGAAAAAATTACAAAATATGACTTTTGATCACTATTCACCAACCCACATAAAAATAAAATTATTAACCTTAATAGAAAGAGGTTTCATATCCATTGGTGCAACCACCAAGGGATTAAGGAAATTTTTTGGAAGTGGTGGATGGTTTTTGACCATCCACCATGCAACAATAATGAGGTCCCCTAATATTTCTTGAGGAGACTCTACTGCAATTTCATCCTCAAAAAAATCCCCAACTATTTTGATATGTGGTAATTTTAGGGGAGAGGTGGTGGTTTGACATAGGATAGACTAGGTGCATGTCTCATTCATCAATGGAAATCGATACGAGCACTCACTAGGACAACTTATGAGCACATTTCTATCCCTTCTATCATGAAGGAGAGTGTTGAGGTGGACACTCTATAGTCTATTAGCTCTCTAACCTAGAGTATCATCTAGTATGCCAGTCCTGCAGTATGTCTCCCAGAGGAGAGTTCGAGGAGTGGTGTTCCACCCCATTCTTGTTAGGTTTATGAGTTATCTTGTACATATGACCCCATATATGGTCAATAGGTTGGTGCACATGATACATCTACAGCTGCCTAGTTGGCAATGGAAAATGTCATCTTGAATGAGGCTTTCAGCCTTAATACTTGGGTAAATGTTAGCATGTTAATTGAATTTAATTTATTTAATTTAATTTTTGAAATGCAAGATTAACCAATTTAGTTTAATGACTGTAATAAAATTTTAGGGTCATAGTGTTGATACTTTTTTTACCATCTCTCCACCTATTATTTATTCTATTTCATCGACTGTCGAGGTATGTAACTAGTAAATAATTGTAAATATTATATGTGAATAGCATTGTTATATGAATGATATTATAATATTTGATTTTGAATGTTAAATAGTTTAATATTGGAGGTTTCATGAAAAAAACTCCTAGTGGTAATGGAGTTCAAGCCTTTACTCAGGCAATAGAATAAAGAGTTTAACTAATGAATTGTACTTAATAGATTTGTGTAGTTTATATTCATATCATGGATTACATTGCATTTCACATCTTTCAAACTCAAAGCATTACATCACATTGCATGAATAATAATTAGATATTGATAAATGACAAAATTTCAATTACAATATATTTTTTTATAAAGTCAACGTAAGTAGTGATGTAATTACTTTAAATAGCATAACTAATAACTAGGAGCAGCTTCCAATTGCATTTTCTTGTCATGGAATTCCATGAGACCACATTTTGTTGAGACATTTTTTCAAATAGTTCATTGCCTTGTCTATGCTATGGATGTTGCAAGTATGAAGGTGTTGTCATTGATGTCAACTAGTCAACTGGTTAGTAATTGGTTGCTATTGTCATTGATTTCATGGATATATTTTATTGGTTATATATATGTTGAGGATATTGAGAAAATTGTAATGAAGAAAGGTTGCAAGTATTTAGTGGTTGCTTCAAATTTTTCTCCAGGATTTTCTCCTATGTTGGTGTGGTTAAGATATGTTGATCATGGTTGTTGGAAGTTGCTATATCTAGATTTTGGGTTTTTGGATCGTTATATAGTGCGAGTTATGTGCACTAGTTTTGAATTGTATTTTTTAGTGTCTCTAGTTGAGGGCTGAGAGAAATGTAGGGTATGTGTAGGATCATGATGGGCCAAAAAGTGGCGATATGATGGGTATGTGTAGGGTATGTGGCTAACGACTTTTTTTTACCCAAAATTGATGAAACGAAAAGGGATTTTAAAATTCACAACTTTCCACCAATATAAATTATGCTTTAATTTAAATTTAATAAATAATTATTGTTCATTTTGTATTTGAATTATGACTAAAGAGTTGATTGATAAGCTGATTGAAAAACATCTATAGCTTTAAAACAATATCACATTTTTTGAATCCGAAACATGTGTCACACTCTATGCTTTGCATACTATAGGATTTTTAAAAAAAGTGAATTTCATGAAGTTTTGACCAAGTTAAGGTGGTCAAACATACAAGTTTTTATATTTTTTAAAAGCTGTAGTAAAAAAATTCATAATTAATTATTTACTTGGAAAAAAATTATGAAAAAAGTATGCATCATATCAGGACATGAGTTCTCTACTTATATCTAAAATATTATCATTTTATTGTGGTTAGGGTGGTCAAATAGACACTTACTTATTTTTTCCCTGAAATTGAAGTACTATAGCATTGAAATTTCAAATTTTCACCAAATAGATTTTTTTAAAAATAAACCTAGTAGTTTAGAAACTACATTCAATTTGCTACAGATTCTATTCTTACATATTTTTGAAATAATATAGATAATTTATTCAAATTTTCACGTCAACTTGCCTAACTCTGATTTTTCTAAATTTTTCGCCACTTAAGGGCCTATTTTTTCCATGATGATCCTACAATACCCTATAGTTGCTTTCGATTTCTTCTTGTTCAAGTCTTATGACTTATGGTTCTCAAGATAGATTGTTGTGATCATGTTGAAGATAATTTTGTTTTTTGGGAAGATTGGATCATGCTAAGGTTGTGTGTGATTAATTTTTCTATGTGTTTACATTGTTTTGGCTGACCTTGTGTTTAACACTACTTTCAAATTTTGTGTTGTTAATAGGATATTTAGATATTTGAATGGAACTCTAGATTATGACTTGTGGTGTCCTAGGGATTTTTATTTTAAACTTATTGCTTATACAGATGTAGATTGGCCAGGTTGTGTTGATGACAAAAAAATAACAAGTGGTGGTGCATTCTTTCTTGGTTGTAGATTGGTATCATGGTTGAGTAAAAATTAAGATCCAGTTTCTTTATCTACTGTTGAAGATGAGTATATTGCTATTGCATCTTGTTGTACACAAGTTTTATGGATGAAATAGACATTGCAAGATATCACAATAATGAATGATGATCCCATTTATATCTTTTGTGATAATACAAGTGCAATTAACATTTCAAAGATACTAGTGATGCACTCAAGGACAAATCATATATCTATCAAGTATCACTTTTTAAGAGAAAATGTTGTGGAGAATGAAGTAAAGCTTGAGTATGTGCTGACGAAGGATCAAATTTTTGATATATTTATGAAGGCTCTTCCTATAGATACTTTTGAGTATCTTTGGGAGAAGTTAGGGGTTATTACCCCTCCCTTCCTGAACTAGATGCATATGAAGATGCATCATTCTAGTGAATCTATGGATCTATCTTTATTCTAGTTGATGTTTGGTGGCTACCTCTCAGGAAGAGTAGGTAGTATCTTCTATGTTTGGGAGTATTTAGTATTGGTAGTATTCTTCATGAAAAAGGGGAAATCAATGAAAAAATATTTTTCCTTTGCCATTGATGTCAAAGGGGGAGATGAGGAAGATGTGAAAAGGGAGAAAGTATCATGTGAAAATTTTTATCTTCTAAGGGGGAGAAAGTAAAATCATGAGGAAATGTGTTCATAGTTGTGTTTTCTTTCATGGTTTTTCACATCATGTGTTTCTATCAATGACAAAGGGAGAGATTGTTGCAAGTATGAAGTCGTTGTCATTGATGTCAACTAGTCAATTGGTTATCAACTAGTTGTTGTTGTCATTGATGTTATGGATATAGGTTATTGGTTGCATATGTCAATGATATTGAGAAAATTGTAATGAAGAAAGGTTCCAGGTATTCAATGGTTGCTTTGTATTTTGCTCTGTAATTTTATCCTATGTTGGTATGGTTCAGATATGTTGATCATGGTTGTTGGAAGTTGCTATATCCAAATTTTGGGTTAGGTGATCCCACAATAGTAGTTTACAATTTTTGGCCAAACTGGACATTAAATTGATTTTTTTAATCTAAATATTCACTTTTGGGCACCTATAGTGGCCAAACCATGAAGAATTTAAAGGGTATGTGCAGGATCATAATGGGCCAAAAAGTGGCAATACGATGGGTATGTGGCTGACGACTTTTTTTTACCAAAAATTTATGAAACAAAAGGGGTTTTAAAAGGAGATTCTCATCTTTCCACCAATATAAATTATACTTTACTTTGAATTTAATAAGTAATTATTATTGATTTTCTATTCAAATTATGACTAAAGTCCTAATTGATAAGTTGATTGAAAAAAATCTATAACTTTCAAACGGTATCACATTTTTTGAATCCAAAACATGCATCACATTCTATTCTTTTCATACTACAAGATTAAAAAAAGAAAAAATTAATTTCATGAAGTTTTGACCAAGTTAAGGTGGTCAGACATGAGTTTTTTATATTTTTTAAAATTTGTAATAAAAAAATCATAATTAATTATTTACTTGGAAAAAAATACGAAAAAAATATGCATCACATGGAGACATGAGTCCTCTACTTATATCTAAAATATTATCATTTTATTGTGGTTAGGGTGGTCAGACAAAAACCTACTTATTTTTTCCCTAAAATTTAAGTACTACTGCATTAAAATTTCAAATTTCACCAAATAGATTTATTTTTTAAACAAACGCAGTAGTTTAAAACTATATTCAATTTGCTACAAATTCTATTCTTAGATATTTTTGAAATAATATAGATAACTTATTCAAATTTTTATGTCAAGTTGCCTAACTCTTTTTTTTTGAATTTTTTGCCACTTAAGGGCCTATTATTTCCATGATGATCTTGCACATACCCTAAAGATGATGCAAACTAGTGATTTGTGACATTGTCTATAGATTCTAAATATATTTTTTTCAAAAATTTTGGAATCAGATTGCACTTATTTTTTAGTCTCCTTCTAAAACTAGGTTTTGATAGTAAACACCAGTTTTCAAGAGTGATGTTATTGGCTAACATATAACTTTTTTTCTATGAAGGATAGAATTATAATTTTTTCAAATTTATATTTGTAACTATGATATCTAGTGCATGGAATTGGTTTCATAGAATTTCATTAAATATTTTTTTTCTTAATTAAGTTTCAATGTCAAATCAGTTACAATTTAGACATGATTTATTAGCTAAAATATAATTTTTTTGTATGTATGGAAATTAATTTTTTTTTTGTTGGATTAGGAACATCAATATCTAGTGAACTAATATTTTTCAAAAAAACATTTGAAAATTTGCTATTTTTGCACATGTGCAGAACAAAGAGCTTGATTTTTGGTGAAAAACCTACACTCACAAGAAATAAAAATAAATATAATAATAAAATTAAATTTATTTAAAATTATACTTTTTGGGAAGCTTATAATAATGACTACAAACTTACAAAATAAATAAATAAATGAATTCACTTAATCCTCCAAAAGGTGAATCAAAAGTTATTTTTTATCAGCATTTTGATAGGTGTAAGGGAGACTTTGTTATAGGTATGGTTTAAAACTAGAGGGAGATCAAACCACCTTGGATCTAAGGTGGTTTGATCAAAATATCTTCAATTAGAATCCTTTAATTGAAATTTTTCATGGCTTCAATGATTATATTTTCTTAAAATATGCAATTTCAGCAAAAATTAGGATCTCTTAGAAAGTGTAAACCTCTATTGTGGGATCACCTAATTTATGGATCATTGTATAGTGTGAGCTATGTTCACCAATTGTGAACTGTGTTTTTTTAGTGTCTCTGGTTGAGGTCCACAAGAAATTTAGTTGCTCTAGATTTCTTCTTGTTCTAGTATTATGACTTGCAGTTCTCAGGATAGGTTGTTGTGATCATGTTGAAGATAATTTTGTTGTCTGGGAAGATTGGATCTTATTAAGGTTGCTTGTACTTAATTGTTCTATGTGTTTTACACTATTTTGGATGACCTTTTTTTTAACACTACTTTTTAATTTTTTGGATGTGTTTTGAAGCATGTGTTTGGGTTTCCCTCATTCTATTTCCTCCTTAGAATTTTTTGACACCAACCTAATTTAAATTTGAATTTACAAATGATTTGTGTGGCCAACTTTGGATATGTTTCAAAGTTGAAGATGGTATAAATATAGGATGAGATATTGATTGAAAGTGAGACACATGAAAATGATATATGAAAGATAGATGTGAAATAGTTTGCATGTGGGGTATGTGCAAGATCACCACGGAAAAAATAGGCCCTTAAGTGGTGAAAAATTCAAAAAAATAAAGTTAGGAAACTTGACATAAAAATTTGAATAAGTTATCTATATTATTTGAAAAATATGTAAGAATAGAATCCATATAGAAAATTGAATGTAGTTTCTAAACTACTAGGTTTGTTTTTAAAAAAGAAATCTATTTGGTAAAAATTTGAAAGTTTAATTTAACAACACTTAAATTTTAAGGAAAAAATAAGAAGTAGGTGTCCGTCTGACCACCCTAACCACAATAAAATGATAATTATTTTTATAAGATTTTAGATATAAGTAGAGGACTCATGTTCTGATGTGATGCATATTTTTTTGTAATTTTTTCCAAGT
This sequence comes from Sequoia sempervirens, assembly GCA_007258455.2. Classification (NCBI taxonomy): domain Eukaryota; kingdom Viridiplantae; phylum Streptophyta; class Pinopsida; order Cupressales; family Cupressaceae; genus Sequoia; species Sequoia sempervirens. The sequence goes on from VDFB02285241.1 coordinate 46,183, forward strand.
AAATAATTAATTATGAATTTTTTATTATAACTTTTAAAAAATATAAAAACTCGTATGTTTGACCACCTTAACTTGGTCAAAACTTCATCAAATTCATTTTTTAAAAATCCTATAGTATGCAAAGCATAGAATATGATACATGTTTTGAGATTCAAAAAATGTGATACCATTTGAAAGTTATAGATCATGTTTTTCAATCAACCTATCAATAAGGTCTTTAGTCATAATTCAAAGAGAAAATGAATAATAATTATTTATTAAATTCAAATTAAAGCATAATTTATAGTGGTGGAAATATGAGAATCTACTTTAAAAACCCTTTTCATTTCATCAATTTAGGGTAAAAAAACAATTCGTCAGCCACATACCCTACACATACCCATCATATTGCCACTTTTTGGCCCATCATGATATTGCACATACCCTGTGATGCGATTTTGGAAAAGTAGTGTGAAATCTAATTGTCAACTTTCCAAAAGTAGTGAGTTGAAGGTGTACTCTATCATTCAAGCATGTCCGCAAGTGTGTGAGTGAATTGTGGTGGAAATCTCTGTTGCATTGAAATTATTTTCTCTTTGTAATAAAGCTCTTCTATCTTATTTGTATCTATGTGGCAATGAGCCCTCTGGGTGGTTAACCATTCTTGGATAGTGAGTCTTGTTTTGGTACTGAGAATCTTTGGAAGTGAGCCTTTGTAATTTGTTTTGATATTCTCTATATTGTGAGCTAATCCTCACTATGGTTTTTTCACATAAATCTGTTGTTGCTATGTTTATGGTCTGTGCTTCTTTTAGTTTTTACATTTTCATTTAATAATTATTCATATTAGTAGAGTAAAGGATTTGTGAATGATAATTGAATTAATCTCTGATGAATGTTGTAAAAGGAAAATTGGCTACAACTAATTCACCCCCATCTCAATTGTCTTGTTCAACAATGGATGGTTGGAAATAATATATGAAAGCATAATAGTAAGAAATTTCATAAATAAGGAAATGAGTTGTTTAAAAATTCCTAAAAGAAATGTGGTCTCATGGTGATGTCCATCACCATGAGACCCAATTTCTATGAGAATTTTTTTCAAATAGTTGACCACCTTGTCTATGCTACCAAATTTTCCATACCATCACCATGAGACCCAATTTCTATGAGAATTTTTTTCAAATAGTTGACCACCTTGTCTATGCTACCAAATTTTCCATACATGTATACCAAAGAAGTTTATCAAAGAGTTCACTTCCTTGCTACTATGGCTAAAATCCTAAAACAGGTGTTTTCCAAAAAACTATGGATGCTTGTAAAAAATAATCAAAGCATAATAGTAAGCAATAGAATAGACAAGGCAGTGAGTTTTTGAAAAATGCCTCAAAGAAATGTGGTATCATGGTGATGGAATGCCATTCCATAACCATGAGACCACATTTCTTTGAGATATTTTTTCAAACAATTCATTTCATTAAGAATAGAAACAAAGGCTTTAGCCAAAATTCCCCTCCAAATCCTTTTCAAGGTCCTCATGCTCATCCTTAATTTACCAATACATGGAAGCTTCCAACTCTTATTCCACTTTCTTATCCCACATTGTTAAAATCCATATTACCCCACTATGACCTAGAAAAGCTATCCCATGTCTCTCATAATAACTTCCTCCAAGGACTATTTGTAAAGGTGGTTGTTGGGTATGTGCAGATCATGATGGGCAAAAAAGTGGCAATATGATGGATATGTGTAGGGTATGTGGCTGACGATTTTTTTTTAACCCAAAATTGATGAAATGAAAATGATTTTTAAAGGAGATTCTCAGCTTTCCACAAATATAAATTATGCTTTACTTTGAATTTAATAAATAATTATTATTCATTTTCTATTTGAATTATGACTAAAGTCCTAATTGATAGGTTGATTGAAAAACATTTATATCTTTCAAATAGTATCACATTTTTTGAATCCAAGACATGTGTCACATTCTATGCTTCATTTAATATAGGATTAAAAAAAAAATGAATTTCATCAAGTTTTGATCAAGTTAATGTAGTCAAACATACGACTTTATTATATTTTGTAAAAGTTGCAATAAAAAATTCATAATTAATTATTTACTTGGAAAAAAATATGCATCACATCTAGCCATGAGTCCTTTACTTATATCTAAAATATTATAAAAAATAATTATCATTTTATTGTGGTTAGGGTGGTCAAACAGACACCTACTTTTTTTTCCTTGAAATTTAAGTACTACTGCATTGAAATTTCAAATTTTCTATAGATTCTATTCTTACATATTTTTGAAATTATAATATAGATAACTTATTCAAATTTTTATGTCAAGTTTCCTAACTCTAATTTTTTAAAAAATTTCACCACTTAAGGGCATGTTTTTTCCATGATGATCCTACACATACCTTGTTTCCCCATGCAAAAACAAAGTGGTGCACTCTTCCCATATCAGGCATCTACCTTTATCACCCCCACATTAAGAAAAAACCTAATACCCTAAATCTTAAATGAATCCCCTATCAATCCATCTATCCAAGTTGAAGAGTTTATGAAACCTTCCTCCCTCATGACACCATCCATATCAAATGAACTATGTCCATGCTCCTGCTCTATGAATCTCCTAATCCAAAGCATGCTAACATATATTTCTCTCCATATAAATATCAAGGAAACCCAGCTCCTCCATCATATGATCCCCTTCCATCTCATGATCCCATTTACTATCAAGAACAACATATCCCTTCCATCTCATCCAATAATATCTTTCCATCTCAAGAGAAAGATATCCTTTCATCCCCCCTCTCACAATCCTCTCTCCCACTTCATCTAATGGAATCCTTCGGTTTCCAAATCAAATTACCTCTTCCACTCCATTGTATGATCACTCTTGAAACGTGGTCTCAAAGTACACCTTCCACCCCATCTAATGATCCTCTTCCCCTCTTGATAAAAACACCCATCCCTTTTCATCTCATGATCCCCCTCCATCTCATAACCAAGACCAGACTATAACATCCACCCCAACACAACATAATAGCACATAAAATGAAATGAAATGTTTGAAAAAAATGCCTCAAAGAAATGTGGTCTCATGGTGACAAAATTCCATGAAAAAGAAAATTTTCATGGCATTCCATCACCATGAGACCAAATTTATTTGCGGCATTTTTTCAAATAGTTGACCGCCTTCTCTATGCTACCACATTTTTCATACATGTCTACTAGATAATTTTATGAAATTGTTCATTGCATCACTACTATTGATAAAATCCTAAAACAAGTGCTTTAGAACAAGCTATGGATAGGGAAATAGTAAGCATAATAGTAATAAATATATATTTTAATAAGTACTTAATTTTTTGTTGATTATCTCATACATTATAAGTTGTGACCTGCATCATTATTCTACTTTTCCTGATTGAATAATTTGTTACATTTTATTTTCAAATCATGCAAGCATAATTTCTAGTAGATGTTGATAGGGAAATGGATCAAGGTGTATCATCTACAATAGACAGCTCAATGCCTCTCATGGGGGTATGTGGAAAATTAGTAAATTTCAAATTATATTCATTTTTATAGCTGTTAGTTAGTGAAAATCCAAATGATTATTGTTTCATAGTTTAATTTCTATTTGGATGGTTTCCATAGTACTTGAGCAAGACACAACATGAGAATGAAAATATTTCGCATGAGAGAGATTGTCTAATGGCGATAAGTGATTATTTTGTTAAATATATCATTTTTTATAATGTAATTTCTATGTATTAATGTCTTTACTTATTATTGTAACATATAAGGCTTGATGAGGAGCTAAACCCTAGGAGGAGGATCCCTCAAGTTCACAGTAAATGATTTTCATATGCATATCCATCCACCCAAACACTTGATGGAGCTTGTGAAATTCTTGAGAATTTCAGCTCAATCCACATGAACCTAATTCATATTCCAAACTCATGTCCCTAAATGAGTAGGGTTTTTTTAGACACTTAAAAATGACCTACGCCTACAAACTCTATTTTTACCACTTTCGTCCTAGCATAATTATGACATTTAATTATGTCCTTGGTCCACATTCGACTATTAATTAAATAATTCATAATTATTTAATTAATTCATATCCTTTTATTCTTCATGATTATTAAATAAATAAATTTTATTTATTTATTAAATACATCATTAATTGTCTAAGTCTTCCCTTAATTAAATAAATTTCTTAATTTATTTAATTATCTTTATTCATTTATTCTTCCTATAAATTAGATAAATGAATTTCATTTATTTATTTAATATGTCACTAATTCTCATAATTAAATGAATTTATTAATTTATTTAATTATTAATCATATCTTCTAAATTAAATAATTATCTTTAATTATTCAATTGTTAAAATTAACATTTCCCCCATTTTAAATAAATGAAATTATTTAAAATGATATCACATTCTTAACTATCAGTTCATTTTAGTAAATAATTTGAAAATTGATTATTTATTATCACACAAAATCCATATTTTGAATTAATTTAATTCAAAATGGTAATACACTTCCAAAAATCAAGCAATTAAGTAGATTCTTGATTTTCCAAATCTGATCTTCAGTTCAACTCTTCTCTTCTTGATTTTTTGAATCTCACAAATCAGACAGTCTTCATCTTCTTGATTTTTGAAAATATTTATTTTTATAATTAATTATCTCATCTATTCTCCACTGCCAATTTGATTTTCTCAAATGACATCTCAAACACTCATTTAATGGTTTTTCCCTAACCTTTATTAAGGATTATCACATTAAATCTTGTCCTCTAATTTTAGGTTTCTATCAAAAGTCGATCTCGTTTGTCCGTCCAAAATTGCATTTCCTATAAAATGCCAATTTTGCTCACATTTTTTACTAGTCAGACTTACGCTCTATTGGAATAATGTGCCTCAATCTCATAGGCTGAAACCTCTAGAAGAGAAAAGTCAGTGTGAAATCTTTACTATCTGGTCGACTGGCAGTTTGTAACCTTGTGGAATTTTCAGGTCGCTGAGACCTTGTTTATGTCTTGCTGACTGGAGCCTATTGCTATGACATATTGATTGTTGTGACAGTTTTTAACTCTTATCACCCGAGCAGACCTCTTGCTGATGATTTGGTGTCTAGAGTGAAGCCTACAGGCATGAAGCAAGAGGATTGGGACCTTGTAGATAGAAAATCAAAGGGGCTGATAAGGCTTTGTTTAGCAAACTCTATTCTTCTGAATGTTCATGAAGAAAAGATTGCATCTTCCTTGTGGAAAAGATTGGCATCTATTTATCAGGGAAAGTCCTTGGTGAATAAATTATTCTCGAGGAAGAAGTTGTATGCTTTGAGAATGTAGGAGGGAGGATCTATTTTTGATCATTTGAATGCATTCAACATGCTGATTGCACAGTTAACATCTGTTGGTGTGAATATTGATGAAGAAGATTCTTGTATGTTGTTATTATGTTCTTTTCTAGATTCTTGGGATCACCTGGTGATGGCTATTGGGAGTACGACATATAGTTTCAAGATGGAAGATGTTGTTGCTTCTTTGTTATCAGAAGAGATGAAAAGGAAATCTTGTGAGATGGCGAAGGAGGCCCTTGCTATTAGAGGAAGGTCAAAAGAGAAAGGCAAGAAGAAGGAAAAGAAGTCCAAATCCAAATTAGAGGGGAGATCAAAGTCTTCTGGTAAGAATTCCATTGTGAAGTGCTAGAATTGTGGGCAACCTGGTCATGTTCGAAAGGATTGTGATGAGGAGAAAAATAAGAAGAAGAAGAATTATTTCGACTATGATTCTTCTCAGAGTGATGCGGATGCCTTCAATGCAGCCTTGGCTACACAAGCATCAGATGATGTCTGGCTAATTGATTCTGGAGCATCTTTCCACATGACATCTCATAGAGATTGGTTCATGAAGTATGAAGAATACGATGGTGGGAAGGTGTATTTGGCAAGTGATTCATCTTTGGAAATTGTTGTCCATGGAAGAGTGAAGGGAATCAATGATGTAATGCATATACCAGGTCTGGCTTGAAATCTAATTTCTATTAGTAAGTTGAATGATATTGGAGTGAAAATAACATTCTATAGAAATGGCTACAAGATGACTAGAGGCTCAATGGTGCTAGCAAGGGGTGCTCGGATTGGTACCTTGTATAATTTGGATGCACATGTTGTTCAATGTAATAGTGTCTCTGTAAAGTCACAAAAAGCTACTCATAGAGGAAAGAAGGAAAAAGTTCCTGATTGTGTAAACTCTATGAAAGTTAAACTTGCAGTAGAAAAGACTATGCTCTAGCATCATAGGCTAGGCCACATTGGTGAGAAAGGTTTAAAAACCTTGATGAATAAAAACCTAGTTGAGGGGCTTGATGATTGTAACCTCGAATTTGAATTATGTGAACATTCTATATATGGAAAACAACATCGTGTTTCTTTTTATTCCAGTCCTTACAAATCTTCTGGTTTGCTTGATTATATTCATTCTAATGTATTTGGTCCAATGAATCTTCCTTCTTTGTATAATTCAAGGTACTATGTATCATTTACTAATGATTATTCAAGAAGGGAATTTGTCTATTTTTTGAAAAGTAAATCAGAAGTGTTCAGTCGGTTTAAGGAATTTAAAAACCTTGTAGAAAATCATACTGGAAGAAAAATAAAATGTTTAAGGACTGACAATGGCGGTGAATTTTTTTTTGATGATTTCGAGAGATACTGTAAAAATCATGGAATTAAGAGACATAAAACTACACTTACACTCCACAGCAAAATGGAGTTGCAGAAAGGTTCAATAGGATAATGATGGAGAGAGCACAAAGTATGTTGAGTAGCATTGGCTTGGAGGAGAGGTTCTAGAATGAGGTAGTTGCTACAACATGTTACTTGATAAACTATTCTCCAAATTCTACTCTTGTTGAGAAAACACCTTTGGAAGCATGGTCTAGTAAGAAACCCTCTCTGAGACATATTCGTGTTTTTGGCTATGAGGCATATGCATATGTGCCGAATGAGAAAAGATCTAAGTTGGAGAACAAGGCTATCAAATGTATTTTTATTGGATATAGTGTTGGCATAAAAGGATACAAGCTTTGGAATCTTGATACGAAGAAGGTTTTATACAACACAAGTGTTATCTTTCATGATTTGAAGCCTTCTAGATGGCACTTGGAGTTTGGTGCCCTTGCCTGAAGGTAGAAAAGTTGTGGGCTGCAAATGGGTATTTAAAAGAAAAATAAGTCTAGATGGCAGTGTGGAAAATTACAAAGCGATGTTGGTTGCGAAGGGTTATTCCCAGGTAGAGGGAATTAATTATGGGGAAATTTTTTCTCCTATAGCTAAGCTGACGTCCATTAGATTTCTTTTGTCACTTGCAGCAGCGTATGACTTAGAGATCAAATAGATGGATGTGAAGACAACATTTCTTCATGGTGATCTTGAAGAAGAAATTTATATGTCCCATACTGAGTACTTTGTGGAGAAAGGTAAAGAGAAACTGGTATGCAAGTTGAAAAAGTCTCTATATGGGTTAAAATAGTCTCCTAGAATGTGGTACCAAAAGTTTGACACATTTTTTTTTCATTGGTATTTCTAAGATCAAAATCTGATCATTGTGTGTATTACAAAGCTAAAAGTGATCGAGTTCTTATTATTGCTCTCTATATTGATGATATGTTGTTCACAGGAAATAGTAAGTTAATGATTTATGATCTTAAGTCATAGTTGTCTGCAAAGTTTGAAATGAAAGATCTTTGTGCAGCTAGGTATATTCTGGGAATGGAAATAACCAGGGACAAGAAGAATAGAAAACTTTAGCTCAGTTAGAGTAAGTATATCAGGATTGTTCTAGAGAGATTTTGTATGACTAATTGCAAGCAGCTAGTTGTTCCAGTTTTGTAGGGAATGAAGCTATCTATTGAAGGCTATCCAAATATCCTAATGAGATGGAGGACATGACTAGTGTACCTTATGTTAGTGTGGTTGGTATTCTTATGTATGCAATGGTCTATACAAGGCCAAACATTGCCCAAGCAATGGGATTACTTATTCGATTTATGGCTAATCCTGGAAAGACACATTGGGATGCTGTGAAAAGAGTATTTAGATATTTGCAGGGCACTTCATAATATGCTTTGTGTTACCTTGGAAACTTGGTTGAATCACAGAGGACTCTCAACATTTGAGGCTATGTGGATTCTGATTGGACAAGGGATATTGACAGTAGAAGATCCACCAGTGGATATATTTTCATGATGAATGGTGGTGCAGTGAATTGGATGAATAAGTGGCAGGCTATAGTCGCTTTGTCCACTTCAGAGGCAGAATACATGGAAACTACACATGCTTGTAAAGAAGAAATCTAGTTAAAACTTTTTTGTTCCAACATTGGTTTTGATTGAGGAAAAATAACAATTTATTGTGATAGTCAGAGTGCTATCTATTTGGAAAAGAGTCCTACTTTCCATTCTAGGATGAAACATATAGATGTACACTATCATTTTGTACGAGATATGGCGGAGGATGGAAAGGTCTCATTAGAAAATTTGGATACTCTGGAGAATGTTGTAGATGCATTGACGAAGCCAATGAGCACAGACAAGTTCAGGTGGTGTGCCAATTCGATGGGCCTCAGTTCCCATGAATTTTAATAGTTTTGTTATGCTCTGGAGGTGGTTGTGTGATCTTTTTCAAGTGGGAAATTGTTGGAATAATGTGTCTTAATCTCATAGGCTGAAACCTATTGAAGAGCAAAGTCGGTGTGACATATTTAATATTTGGCTGACTAGTAGTTTGTAACCTTGTCGAATCTTCAGGTCCCCGAGACCTTGCTTATGTCTTGCCAACTAGAGCCTATCGCTATGAAATATTGATTGTTGTGATAGTTTCTAACTGTTATCACCCAAAAACTTTAGGAACATTTCCTTTGGTGCTCTAAAAGGAACTTTGTTTGCAAGTGTTTGATTATGTTTGAAAAAATGTTAGGTGATTATGCTCTCACCTTGTGAAAACTTGGTGATCAGAAAACCAAACCCATTTTATCTATTATACACCCTTAAGACTTAGTAATTGAAGTATCCTCTCCCCATGCGCTTTTGGGTGATCCTAGGTGTAAGAGAAACTGTTATTGACTCTAGAACTTGGGCCTGTTTTGGTGGGAAAAAACTTACTCACCCCAGGATGACTCAGACTGGTAGCACCCTGAACCAAAGGGACTTCTGGCTGGTATATAAAAGTGGATTCTTAGGGAAAGCCCAAGAATCATATGTATGGTTCCAACAAGATGGATCTGAAAGGGGAATCTCGCCACATGGATCATGCCCTACGAATGGAATGCCCTTACTAAACACCTATTTTTTTAGAGGCCAACCATTTTTCAGCCATTGCTTGGTATAGTGTAGGGTATAGTATCATGCCCAAAGACACTCACTACTGATCTCCTTGAGTAGAGATAGCAATTCTTGGGAAGTGATGACCCAAGAATTCAAATTTGGTGTGCTTGTATAAGTGTGTACAAAGAAGGGAGCCTATGCCACCAAAATTCTAAGCTATCCTCTCTCGAGAAAGAAAGGTGTTTAGCACCAATCTAGGGTATATTGGTGGGCTATATCAAGTATACAAACCCTTGGCCTATTGGCCTATTAGGATCATGCTTGTCTCATGTGCATTTGCATACAACAAAACATCGTGCTTTCCAATTGTTTGCTGGTTACCTAAACAAAAGAAACAACACCCAAATATCAGGAAACAAATCAACATTTCAACAATTCGGGTTTTCGACCACAAACATCAAAAAATTGACCTTTTAATATTCTGCATTGCATTTGACAAAATGCAATCGCTCTGTTGCAACACATTTACCAAATGGTGCAACACATTTGATCTGTTAAACTGAATTTGATCTGAAAAACATCACAATTTCTTGTATCACGACACGTCTGAGTCTCACAGAATGACATTTGTCAAACTCTATCGCATTTTTCAGTTCCAGAGCCACATTCGCTTAAATGGAAAAACAATTGAAATATTGTGATGCATCTAAGGTCTCAAACGACGCATTTTCCTGGCAGAAATAAAATCTTCATACCAAGTCCAAACTAAGTCTAAACTCTGTCAATCTCTTGTCAGACACTGTTTCCAAGAGGATTCCATCACAAACCAACCTTGAAATTGCTCAATTTTTTATTTTTTTACTTTTTATTTTTTTATTTTATTTTTATCATTTGACCATTAGTTCATATTCTTGACCATAGGCTTAATCTTTCACATGTTAGTTGCATACATTAGGCATTAGCTTGACCCTAGGTTTTCATTTGTGCATACTTTGGATTAGGTTAAATCTCAACACAACTTGCAACATCATTTTTTTTGAAACTAGGTTACCTTGGACTTAATCATCCTCTCTTTTTATCGGCCATTTCCCCTTTTGTGAGAGTTTCCAACTCAGTAGTCTAGTTAGGAAAAATCACTAGTCATCTTGACCTTGTCATTTTTTCATTTTCAATAAGTCCTTTAGTAACCAAAATTGAAAACAAAGATTGAGCTTAGAAATTTTTAGGTATCCTTTTCTCCAAATTGCATTCTAGTTTATACCTTGCATACTTTATTCCCAAAAATACAAAAATATTATTCATCCTAGTCATCATTTTGAACCTAGACGTTGCATTTATCATATTAAGTCCTTAGTCAACATTGTCATCTTAGTCCTTGTAGACACCTAAAAATGACCTAGGCCTACAAGCTTCATTTTTACCACTTTCGTCCTTGCATAATTAAGTTATTTAATTGGTCCACATTCGACTATTGATTAATTAATTCATAATTATTTAAATAATTCATAATTATTTAATTAATTCATGTCATTTGTTCCTCCTTGATTATTAAATAAATAAATATTATTTATTTATTTAATATGTCATTAATTATCTAAGTCTTCCTTTGATTAAATAAATTTCATAATTTATTTAATTTCCCTTTGTCATTTATGTCTTCTTGATTAATTAAATAAATTTTATTTATTTAATTACGTCACTAATTAAGTCCCCTTCTTCTAAAATTAAATAAATTATTATTTATTTAATTTTTGTCCACTATCCACTATAATTAAATAATTATTTTAATTATTTAATTATTCATTAGCCTTTTCTCTCATAAATTAAATAAATTTTATTTATTTAATTTGGTCCACTCTCTTGAATTTTGAATTAAATCATCATTTAATTCAAAATATTTCTTTTTGTCACATTCCTCCATAATTAAATAATATCTTTATTATTTAATTATTTACTGGTCACATGGAGTAAATAAATTTTATTATTTAATTTCTCCAGCAACATCTTTGTCTGTGCCAGTCTTATCTTCCAAATTTATTCTTATCTTTTGACATCTCATTTAATTTCGACCATTGATTGAATTATTTTATAATTCAATCTCCACCCTTCATTCTTACCTGTTGCCCTAATTTTGACCTAACCCTAATGCACATAGCAACATTCAATCTTAAGCATTGATCTTAGGGTTCTTGTCATCTTTTCATCCTGGCCACACATTCAAAATTGCAATTTTCATAAAAGGGCAATTTTGTTCTCATTTGCTCCTCTCTTGACTTCTGGCACTCTTGGTCTAGGTCAACTTGCTATCAACTTAGGGTTATAGTCACTTACAGCCATAGTCATTTTAGTCCATTGTAGGGTCATTTTATTTTCTGCAAATCCTTCAACACTTGCATAGGGCTTAGTCTTTAGTCATAGTTTCTCACATAAATCTGAGGGCATTTTTATTTATCTGTAAGCTAGGAGGTGTAACAAAGGTTAATCATGGAAGGTGGAGACTTAGGGTAACTTCATCCCTTTTGTCTTCACATCACTTCCTTTGTGCTTTGTTATTTTCATAGGAATTTTATTGTTATTGAGTTAACCCCACTTAATAATTTTAGGATTTTCCCTTGATTACATTGGTGAACCCGACGTTGTTTTTTGGCTTTCCGTACATTTTTTTTGTTGTTTTCTGTTGTTTTGCAGGTACAGGTATGGATCGCCGCAACTTTTTTAAAAACAGTGTGACACATCATATGCGTCGCGATGCACCCGAGAACCATTGAGCCACAATCGCCCTGTCGCAATGCAACTGACGCACAGAGCGACGCATCCGTTTTTCCTGAGCCGCATCCGAAACCCCGAAAGCCGCATTTGCAACCCACGCCGCATCCGTCTGGTATAATAATTTTTTTTTTTAGTTTGGGGTTTTATTTTTGAATTTTGGGTGCTCTAATCTTATGTCTTCCTTTATTTTGTGTTTATTCCTACATGTTGAATAAGATTAGGTTTGCTGTCACTAATCCTTCCTGGTAGCGGCTTTCTGTTTTGGTAGGGTTTTTTGTTGTTTTCTGTTGTTTTGTAGGCTACTGGTATAGATCGCCGCAAACATCGCAATGCATCTGCTGACAGAAACGATGCAACTATTCTGACAAGCTGCAACTGCCAATTACAGAGACGCAACTGACATTCCGAGCCGCATTCGCATAACAGAACGACGCACTTGCCAAACCACGCCGCATCTGTCTGGTAATACCACGCCGCAATTGCCTGGTGAATTTTTTCTATCAGTTTTGAGATTTTAATTGTCGAATTTTGAATTTTTCTGTTCACTGGTTTTCTGGTTTTCCATATTTTTCTGTGTTTTTATTCCTGCATGTTGACTAGATTAGATCTTTGGTGTTACTAATAATTTCTTGTAGCGTGTGGTGATCCTTTTTCGTGTGTCCAAGACCATCACATACAAGACTACTAACTCAATGTTTGCAGATTCGCATGTCAAAGAAGGAGAAAACAAACAGTGTGCTTTTTTATTTCTAGATTAGCAAACTTTGAATTTGGTGCTTTTAAAAAGAATCATGTCTTTCATGCTTGAGTGTGCTTGTGGAGTGGTAGGTGAGTATGCTCTCACTTGGTGAAAACCTTGTGATCAGAAAACCAGACCCATTCTTTTTTGTTAATTTACCCTTCACGATTCGGTATATCGGAGTATCCTCTCCCCTTGCGCATTCGTGTGATCCTGGGTGTAAGAGAAACGGTTACCGACTCTAGAACTTGGGCCTATTTTTGTTTGAAAAAGTACTCACCCCAGGAAGACTCAGACCGGTAGCACCCTGACACCGAGGGACTTTCAGCCGGTATAGAAAAGTGGGTTCTTGGGGAAAGCCCAAGAATCACGAGCGTGGTTCCGACGAGATGGATCCGAAAGGGGACTCTCGCCGCATGGATCACGCCCCATGAATGGAATGCCCGAATTAAACACCTCTTGTCTTAGTGTCCAACTGTTCTATTGGCCATTGCTTGATATAGTGCAGGGTACAGTATCATGCCCGAAGATTACTCACTACCGATCCCCTTGAATAGAGATAGTAATTCTTGGTATGTCACTACCCAATGAATCCAAATTTGGTGTGCTCGAATGATGTTAATGAGCCATGGAGGGGAGCCAATGCCACCAAAATCTAAGCTATCTGCTCTCGAGAAGGAAAGGTGTTCATCACCAATCCGGGGTATAACTGGTGGGCTATATCAAGTATACAAACCCAAGGCCTAGTGGCCTTTTCAGGATTGTGCTTATCTCATGTGTGTTTGGTTATCCCTTAAAACACTGTGTTTGTCAAGTGCATTCTGGTTTTGTCATAGTCCAAACAAAACAGTCATCAAACAGATCAAAAACTTCCATCAACATACCACGAAAATCACTTTGAAACAAAACTGTCATATCTGTCGAACCGCAACTGACATTCTAAAATGCAACTGCTCTGATAAACCGCATCTAAAACTTTAAAAAACACATTTGTAGGCGTCGCGACACATATGATAATTTGAAATCCGCATATGATAAACCGAGTCGCATCTGACAGTAAAAAATCCGCAAGTGAAAAACTAAACCGCAATTGCTAAACCGAGACGCAATTGCCAAACTGAGACGCATCTGCCTGTCAAAATTTTTAAACTACACAGTCGAAACCAGAGACCTCCAAACTGTCAACCATCTGTCAAACTCTGTCATCAGAAAGATTCTGCCAGAAACCCAATTTGAAATTGCTCAAAGTTTTGTCTCTTAGCTTGCATTGATCACCTTAGGTTTCATACCTCACCCCATTTAGTATCATACATTCAACATTACGTTGTCCCTAGGCTCATATCTTGCATATTTAGGAGTAGGAAAATCTTAAACACCCCTTGGCAAAATCATTGTTTTTGAAATTAGACCCTTTTGGACCAAGTTACCAAACATCCTTTTAGTCATTGTCCTCTTTTGTGAGATTTCTTCCAACTCAAAAGTCTAGTTAGGAAGACTCATTAGTCATCTTGTCAACTTGTCATTAACAACAAAGTCCTTTAGCATTCCAAATCGAAAACAATGTTCAAGCTTAGAAGTGCTTAGATAGCCTCATCTTACATTTCATCCATCTTGCATACCTTATTCACAAAAATCCAAAAATAGTGGTCATTTTAGTCGTCAGTTTGAACCTTAGATTTCACCTAGTGTCATACTTGCATTTAGTGGACATCCCCTTTGAGCAATCTCATTTATGGTCGAAACCAGACTTCAAAAGCACAAGAGACAAATGGAAAACTTTAGGCAAGACCCCAACAGTCCTCCACATGACTCAAACTGGACTGTGAACGATTTCTTTACCAATCTAGACAATCAACCTCCAGTGACAACACAATCCTTACCTAACAACTCATTCAAACGCTACTTGCAAAGAGATGAAAATGGTCAACTACTCCAAGAACACATAGAAGCATTGACACAAGACCCAGAGGTCTATCAGTTGGTTGAAACAATAGCGCGTCACGACAGAGACAGATTCGTAGCTATGCTCTTGAGTGAAGGAGCTAGGTTACCACCAGGATTTGACATTAACAAATTACATGACCCTAATGCCAACAATGTTCATAACATCTCACATAGTGGTCAAATCCTAAATACTACAAGCAACATCCCTTTTGACACAACGACACTGCATACCACATCCAACATCCCAAACATCTCCAATACAATAAACGCTACATCTATTGGGGGATCACAATCATCCACAACATCCACAACACTACCCCAATTAAATACAACCACACTTGGTTCCTTGACATCATCGGAAAATTATTCCAATCCTCCTGTTATCGCAACAACAAATACCACGGGGGCATCATCAAGTCATCACAACTCCCCCTTGACAACTACATCTACTACCATGAACACAACTTCGACAAAATCGTTCAGTAGTAATTCACAACATCCTTTGGGAGGAGCCACAGGACGTATCTTTATACAAGGACAACAACAAAAATTTAACACAACAACACAGTCAAATGTCATTACCTCCCAAGGTACGAATACCAATGTTCCCCTTGGGAAAAATCAGCAATTCACACAAAGTGGCCAAATAACTCAACCCATGACATCGTTAATACATCATAACATTCATGGTCACAACATCCCCCAAATAATGACATGCATAGCTGGGGGACACATTCCAACATATTCATCCAACGTTCACACTCATCAACATGCACCTAACCACAACTTCCAATACCAACAACACACATCATACGTACCGCAACAACCCGTACCGCCACTATACACCTATACTCACACAGGAACACATGGTGTACCAGGAAATCCAACGTATGGAAATATAAATGACCCCACCATAGATGAACTCAAAGAAAAAGTGCGGGATATGGAGAAGAAAATGCAAAACATGCTCATTATAGGCGGGAAATCTGAAATATCATATGACTTGGATGTATACCCATTCGACACAAACTTACGTATGCCCGCATTTCCACCAAGATATGTGTCACCCAACTTCACTAAATATAAAGGCAAGACAAATACCATTGAACATCTTCACGAATTTGCAACTAATTGTATGGATATCGCCTACGAACCCACATACTTGATGAGACTTTTTTCCAAAAGTTTGGCGGGTCAAGCCCTTGAATGGTTTTCAACGCAAAAAGATATCCAAACATGGGATGAGCTCAAAAGAAGGTTCATAAAAAATTACGCATACAATATTGACATGGACACCTCTATCACTAGTCTGTGCAATCTCACACAAGAAGAGTCGGGTGAGACATTTATCCCGTTCTTTCAAAAATGGAGAAGCCTCGCTAGTCGATGTCACATTGACATCCCTGAAAGAGAAAAAGTTGACATGTTTGTCCAAACACTTTTAGGGCCCCTCAAATTCGCATTGCAAATACATTGTTGCACAACCTTCACAGAATTAGTGGAAAAGGGGGTCCAAATTGAGAAAGCCCTTATCGCAAAGGGAGAACTGAGGTATGGTTCCAAAAACACAAACACCAACCCACCCGCTGACAAAAACAAATATTGGGTCAAGAATAAACATGTTACAAATGATGGTGTTGTAGATGCCAAGACCGCAAGTCCCGTATTGGCTCTCAAAGGGGTGCAACAACAAAATAGACCAACAACGACATTGACACCTCCCCCCAATACTCCTTCGAACAGTCAAAATGGTCAAAACCATCAAGGACAATATCATCAACTAAGACAATTCCCTAGGGGTCGCACATACACCAATTTAGGTGAACCCATTGCAGACGTCCTCAAGAAATGCATCCAACATGGGGTCATCACACTTCCGGAAATAAAACCTTATGACCCCAGACAATTCAAACCAGCATGGTGGGATGACAATGCAATTTGCGAATACCATCGAGTCAAAGGGCATACAACCTCCAGCTATAGACAACTGAAAAATGTAATCCAGGACCTTATTGAAAATCACACCATCGAAGTAGGCGAATCGCAATTCAATTCCAACTCGGATCATACTATCCACAAGAATCCACTGCAGGATCATGGTCCCCATAATGCTTCCACTTCAGGTCCACAGAACCACGCTAACTTCACCCAAGTCAACTATGATTACTCTAGTGGACCAACAATAAATAATGTTAGAATGGACGATGAGTACATCAACACCATCACGATCAAGAGAGCACCACAGTGCAATGCTACTACGCGAAGTGGCAAGGTCACTATAGCTGGTCCACCTCCCCCTAGACAAGCCAAGATCATTGTAGGAGGCCCATCTAATAAGCAATCACAACCAGCTTCATCTGCTAAACAACCAAAACCTGTCTCAACCCCACAACAGTGGAAACCCAAAAGTCAGTTCAATCTCATTGACCAACTAGGAAAGACTCCTGCGCAAATATCTATCCTTGAGTTGCTTCGTATTTCTCCCACACACAAAGAAATCCTAGATAAAACTCTCTTAGATTCGTTGGTCCCGAAGGACATCGATGTCAATCAGTTTGAAACTATGGTGGGATATCTCACCACGCCGCACCATGTCACCTTCTCAGATCAGGATTACTCATCATCTAAAACCAACCATAATGATGTGTTACACATAGAAGTATTTGTCCACAAGTACAAGGTTAGATGGGTTTTAATAGATGGCAGAGTAGGGTTGAATATATGCTCCCTTAAACTGGTTAAGGCTCTTGGATTCTCTGATGCATGCGTAGACCCAACAAAAAGCATAGTGATCAAAGCATATGATGATGAGGAATGCTCTTCGCGAGGTGTTATCTCTCTCCCTATCAGAGTGGGACCACTCATTGTCGAGACAACTTGCCAGGTCCTAGATTTGGAACTACCATATAACATTTTACTTGGCCGTCCATGGATCCACACTTTAAAAGCCGTCCCGTCAACATACCACTAATGCCTCAAGTTCCCTTTTGACGGTACAGAAGTCACCATATACGGAGACCCCGACCCTTTCCAATATTGTACCAATTTAAGGGGTATCTCCGAAAACCAAGTACCTATTAACCGAGAAGCACCTGGCTCCTCATCCAAATACATCGACCCTTCCATGCTCGGGTCATCTTCCACATCCACTCCATCCACGTCTTCTGACATATCACAACCCTCCACCAACCCTAAGACCGAATCAACCGATAAAATCCAGGATCTCGACTGCGGAGAATTCAAACTAAATACATCATACAACATAACTACAATACCTACTCCTCCAAAGATATATGGTCGACCATGTTTCAGAATGGAACCTCAAGAAACATTCAAAGTTCCACCGAATACAATTTTCATCAAGTGGGGAGACATGAGTGATGAATACCTTGCCGACATCACAGGATGGATCTACAAGGACACAATCTCACTACCTCCACTACCAGTCCAGAAATATGGCAAGGGTTACAATATCATGAAGGCTAAAGGCTACGATGGTACTAGTGGCCTTGGAAAAAAATAAACTGGTCGAAGAGAACCCATAGAAACTTTCCAAACTCTGAAGTATCTTGGATTAGGGTTTGGATCACTCGACAATGGCGATCGACGTACCCATGAACTTTCCAGTGAGCGAGTACATGCTTCTGAAAGTGTTGAGACTACTAGGGAATACCTAACTGAAACAGACTCCCACGAGTGGGAATTTGGCTCCGAAGGATCCCTAAGTGACTATTGTCTTGATGATTTGTTTGTCCAACCAGGGGAATTGACATCTAAACAACAATTTTGGCAAACATTCAAAATTGAGCGGGCACCAAACAGTCAAAATCCCACTACCACTTCTCATGACACGCAATAGCCACCATCCGAACCCCCTCAGTCTAATCTATCCGATGTATCAGATGACATTGATAACCAGGGCTCTCAAACCTTCACACCTTATTATGACAACAAATATGACACTAGTGAAGGAGAATACTAGATAGAGTCTGATGTCGAGTTGGACGATGATAACCTCATCTACAACATCAACGAATTCATCTGTAGGCTATCAGCATCCTGACCTGAATTCACTAGCCTTGATGATGGAATTTCATTAGTCTACCCTGAACTAGTCGATTGGGACCAACAAGGACCGCCAGTTCTAGACACATTCCAAAATGATGAAGCCATTGCTAAATTCATGGGATTACGAGAGGGCATACCCAGTGGGGACCACAGATCAAGATTTACTATTGATTTGGATTGCGCAGCATACTTTGGTGAGATGGTTCAGTCCTCTAGTCGCAAAAGTAAAAATAAAGTAAAAAATGAAACGTCTCTAGGTGAAAACCGAAAGGCACCTCTTGACAGTAAAATAGTAAAAGCAAAGGACGTATCTGAGGGTGAAAACCTCTTGGAGGTGCCCAAAGATGGAGGACTGGACTTTCTCCCTGTGCAACAAGAGAGATCGGCCATGCTTGTTGAGGACACCATAGAGGATAACATTTCAACTTCAGAAGACCCCAAGATGGTCCTATTTGCGGCATCATTGACAGATGAAGAGAAACTAGAATTTCATAAATTCTTTGCAAAATGGAAAATAAACTTTGCATGGTCCTACACTGACATGCCAGGATTGGACCCCAAACTAGTTCTACATCATCTGCCACTAGTACCCAATGCTAAACCAGTCGAGCAGAAGTTGCACAAAATGCACCCACAAGTTGCCCTATTGGTTAAGGCCGAGTTAAAGAAATTACTGGATGCCGGATTCATAAGGACTATAGATTATGTTGAATGGATTTCCAACCTAGTGTCGGTGACAAAGCCAAATGGATTAATTCGGGTATGTACAGATTTTCGGGACTTAAACAAAGCATGTCCAAAGGATGACTTTCCTTTGCCCAACATTGACATTATAGTCGATCTAACTGTAGGACACGAGATGCTATCCCTCATGGATGGTTTCTCTGGTTATAATCAAATTCGAATTGCTCCCGAGGACCAACACAAAACAACATTTACTTGCCCATGGGGTACATACTGTTGGAACGTCATGCCCTTCGGCCTCAAAAATGTAGGTGCCACATACCAAAGGGCTATGACCACGATCTTCCATGATATGATGCACAATATAATGGAAGACTATGTAGATGACTTATTGGCCAAATCAACAACAAGGAAAGATCAACACGACAACACAAAAGTTAACACGACAACACAGTCAAACGTCATTACCTCCCAAGGTACGAATACCAATGTTCCCCTTGGGCAAAATCAACAATTCACACAAAGTGGCCAAATAACTCAACCCATGACATCGTTAATACATCATAACATTCATGGTCACAACATCCCCCAAATAATGACACGCATAGCTGGGGGACACATTCCAACATATTCATCCAACGTTCACACTCATCAACATGCACCTAACCACAACTTCCAATACCAACAACACACATCATACGTACCGCAACAACCCGTACCACCACTATACACCTATACTCACGTAGGAACACATGGTGTACCAGGCAATCCAACATATGGAAATGTAAATGACCCCAACATAGATGAACTCAAAGCAACAGTGCGGGATATGGAGAAGAAAATGCAAAACATGCTCATTATAGGCGGGAAATCTGAAATATCATATGACTTGGATGTATACCCATTCGACACAAACTTACGTATGCCCGCATTTCTGCCATGATATGTGTCACCCAACTTCACTAAATATAAAGGCAAGATAAATCCCATTGAACATCTTCACGAATTCGCAACTAACTGTATGGATATCGCCTACGAACCCACATACTTGATGAGACTTTTTTCCAAAAGTTTGGCGGGTCAAGCCCTTGAATGGTTTTCAACGCAAAAAGATATCCAGACATGGGATGAGCTCAAAAGAAGGTTCATAAAAAATTACGCATACAATATTGACATGAACACCTCTATCACTAGTTTGTGCAATCTCACACAAGAAGACTCGGGTGACACATTTATCCCGTTCTTTCAAAAATGGAGAAGCCTCGCTAGTCGATGTCACATTGACATTCCTGAAAGGGAAAAGGTTGACAAGTTTGTCCAAACACTTCTAGGGCCTCTCAAATTCGCATTGCAAATACATTGTTGCACAACCTTCACAGAATTAGTGGAAAAGGGGGTCCAAATTGAGAAAGACCTTATCGCAAAGGGAGAACTGAGGTATGGTTCCAAAAACACAAACACCAACCCACCCGCTGACAAAAACAAATATTGGGTCAAGAATAAACATGTTACAAATGATGGTGTTGTAGATGCCAAGACCACAAGTCCCGTATTGGCTCTGAAAGGGGTACAACAACAAAATAGACCAACAACGACATTGACACCTCCCCCCAATACTCCTTCGAACAGTCAAAATGGTCAAAACCATCAAGGACAATATCGTGAACTAAGACAATTTCCTAGGGGTCGCACATACACCAATTTAGGTGAACCCATTGCAGACGTCCTCAAGAAATGCATCCAACATGGGGTCATCACACTTCCGAAAATAAAACCTTATGACCCCGGACAATTCAAACCAGCATGGTGGGATGACAACGCAATTTGCGAATACCATCGAGTCAAAGGGCATACAACCTCCAACTGTAGACAACT
>VDFB02285242.1:0-24975 GCA_007258455.2 Sequoia sempervirens
ACAAAACTCATTGAATCACCTCCAGGCATATCAAAATCACTTTTGTTGCAGCTACAATAAAAAGGTCATGGTCAGAAGGTTTGACATTGGCAACCTAGTTCTCATGTAGAACCCTAAGAATCAAGCAGACAGAGAAAAGCCAGGAAATTTTGAACCAAACTGGTTGGGTCCATATATCATCATATCTTCTTTTGGTTATCGAGCATATCAACTGGCGACTCCAGATGGGGAACAATTGACTGAACCCATCAACAGTTTACACCTCCAAAAGTTCTACGCATAGCATCAGAGGACAAAGCTGGAAGGCCCTAAAATACAAAAAAATTGAAAAATGGAAAAAAATTGTTACCTTGATGAAAACCTGGCAAACAGGCATCTTGGTTACACCAAAAAAATCAAAAAATCACAAAATAGTAAAAAGAAAAATAGATTAGATCCAATGGTGAAACATAGCAAAGCGGGCGCTTTGGACCGTGCAAAATGATGAAAACTTGGCTTGAAGGCGACCATCATTAATCAATCATTAACTACGCCATCTATTGTCCTTGGTCTAAATGTGGCTTAGGATGGAAATTTTTTTTCTAGCCATGCAAATTTATTCCTCAAGGTCGCTCCGCATCCTACTCTTTTGTCCTAGTGGACGAACGATTGACATCAAGTCCTGACGACTGTTTGTCCAGCAAGTCAACAACATCCTATCCGTATCCCTTGCAAATGGCTAAGTCTTAAACCTGACTGGGGGAAAAATGTTTATCATGCGATTGTAGTGGATGACACGTGAGATCAAAAACATCATAAAATGTCCTGAAAAAAGACAAAAACATCATAAAAAGTCTTGAAAAAAGACCAAAAACATTGCAAAATGTCTTGAAAAAAGACAAAAAAATCATAAAACGTCCTGAAGAAAACCAAACAAAACATTCGACCGTGCAAGACACACAAGTGCACTGTCATCTCTGGTCTAAGTCAATCAAGTCACTAAGTCCATGTCATTGTCCAAACTACGTTGTCTCTGCGCATGTGCTACGTAGGCAAGACTCATACTTGAGTCCCTGAGACATTAGGTCAGTCCTATTAGGTTTGTCAAAATAAATCATGGCACAATCTTTGCTCATCAAGACAAAGTCATTGGTCGTGTCGAACTACGAGGTCTCTGAGTGTATGATGTAGGCAAGGCCATCTATCGATGAGCCCCCGAGGCCACACTCGGTCAGTCCATTAGGGTTCATGACACTACAATGGCACACACGTCAAAGAAAATCTTCAATCAATTTCCAAATGGGAAAACTCCTGAAACAAAGTAAAGCAATCTTTTATTCAACATGACAGTCTCATTAAGGCAACATTAGCATATAATCAAACACAAGTCAACCTCGGTCACAACAAGTCAACCTCAATCAAACACAAGTCAAAGCAAGTCAAATCATTATAACTGCTCAAACTGTCAAATTTTGGTTAGTCTTCGGATGAGTCCTTCTGAAAGATAACCTCTATCCTTTACGCCTTAGGATGTGTCCTTCCTAGGCGTCGTCATCGTCATTCGGCCTTTCGAGCGATCCTCTTGACATCTAAGGATCACTCTTCCTGACATTAGCGTTCTTCAGATGAGTCCTTCAAAAGAACCAACTTTGTCATTTATGCTTTAGGATGTGTCCTTCCTAGGCATCGTCATTATTTTGAGGCACCCCTTACGACCATTAGGGATCAAATCCTCCCGACATTCGGCATCATTCAGGATGTGTCCTTCTTGAATCCACCAAGTCTCGACATTTTCAAGGTCATCAAAAATTTAAACATTCGGACATCTTGACATCGTCAAACCTGCCACCTTGGCATTAGAACAATGGCTATCCAGATGCACTTGACAAACACTTGGCAATTGTCTTTTCATCTCTTATCATGTTATTAGTTTTTCAGCGAGATCCCACTAAGCAGGATTTAGAGAAGCAACGACGTAGCATGACAATTGACACGCATGACTACTAGCTTCTCAATGAGATCCTGATCTTGGGATTTAGAAAAGCAATGACATATCATGATAGAGACTTCATTTTTTATATAGTTTGACAATCATGTCACTAGTTTCTCAAGGATGTCCTGGCAATAGGATTTAGAGAAGTAACGACGTTTCATGATCTGTCCTTGTCTTTTTCTACTTGTGGTTGACGATGACAACAAGACTGGGGCAAGCACGCTCCTAGTATGAGTCATACTCATCCTTGTCTGTGACTATTTTGTCTTGGGTAATGGTACGACTTTGCACACCTAGATCTACGTCATATCTTGGTGTTTGTTGACCATTACAACAGTTTGCCCAATGATGATTAAAGAGCAATGAATATTAAAAGTCTTATAGTAAAGTTTTTGAAGGATTTGTATCTTCTCATAGGTCTCATGTCTTCTTCTCTTTGGTCTGGTCATCTTCTCTCATCAGTCCCGCCATCTTCTCTCGTCCATCCTGCGATGATATCCTGTGTCATTCAAAAAAATAAGTGCATACATGATATATCCATTGCATTAGGGCCATACATACATCATCCATGGCATTAAATAATATCATACATGGCATTACATCATATACATAATCACAAACATTGCATTAACATAATCATCATCATGGCATATTTTACATAAATACATCATGCACATCATTAACATAAGCATATGAATACTACATCATTATGGCATCAAAAATCACAACATAGACATCATAATACATAAATGGCATCATAAGATAAGCATTGTACATCATACACACATAATGCATAGAACATCACATAACACATATAGGCCGCATCAAAACTGCATCATCATATAAATATCATCTAAAAAATATGCAATGTCACAGGATAGAGTCAATGGATATCCCAAAAATGGAGCTCGCAGGCTCAACAATAAACATAGTGTGTCCAAATACAAATATGCCCCTAGGGTAGGCTCTCATCATCCCCTCGGGGTGAAGAATGGGGTGGTGGCTGAGGCCCTATCACCGGCTCTGAAGCGATGGACGGTCCTGTGGTGACCTATGTCTGTGAGGATGAGGGAACTGCGAATGAAGGCATCGTCGTGACAGTAGGGAACACTTGTGAGGTCACCGCTGCTAGACTCTCAGAAGTGGTAGGATCTGTCACTGGTGGCTGACCCTGTACTGACCTCTGTGCTGAACCAATAGAACCCTGACTATGCCCCGAACGATGACTCGGAGTATGTTTGCGCGAGTGATGTGATCTGTGGCCTGATGTGTGTCCTATGGAATTCAACCCTCTGACGCTGCTATGGCTCCTAGTACCACTGCCACTGCCCGACCTATGCCCACTGCCTGTCCTCGTCTGTGATCGAGACAGGGTAAGATCTCACTGCTCTGGTGGCACTGCCTGCTCATATAATGTCCTGTACTACCCTAGCCTCGTGCTCACCCTAGCCAACTCTCGAGCCATGTCCCCTATGGGTCCTGTACATAGGGCCACGAACTATGTGCACCATCATGCTGAATCCTGCTAGCGGATCACTGCCTAATCTCGCTCCACATTGGCTACCTCCAATGCTGACTGTAGGGATCTCACCTATGCTAGGCTGGCATCTAGTCTCTGCTACAGATCGGTCACTCGCTAATCGGCTGTAGCATCTCGTGGCAACTTTGAGGATGGTATCTCCTCCTCACCCTCCACCATTTGCCATCTCAGGAGTCTCTCTGCCTCACCTATGGCCTCATCCTCCTCATCATCATCATCGTCCTCCTCTCCTGCCACTGCCGTCTCCTCCTCTCATGCCACCTCCGTCTCCTGTCTCTCCCCCTCTGCCTCCTCCTCCTCGGCCACATCCACCTCTGGTGCCCTGACCTCCTCCTCCTGTCCCCCCACCTTTTGGCCCCCCCTCCTATCTCCCCTCGCCCTCTCCCTCCTGTCTGGGCTGCTCCTCCATCTCCCCCTCCTCACTGACCTCGGGGATAGCATCTAACACTACCCTTGCCACGCGCTGTCACAACCTGCAACCTGGTACCTGTCCATCCCGCCATCGCCTCCTGCCATCTCCACCATCATCTCCACCTCGACCTCCGTCTCCACCACGGCCTCCCTCTCCACCTCGCCCTCCATCATCACCCCTGCCTTCGTCCCTCCCTCCATCACCACCCCTCCCTCCATCTCCATCCCTGCCCCTGCCTCTGCCTCTGCCTCTGCCCCCATCTCTGCCTCTGACCCCTCGTCTGGCTCGTGGCACTCGTGGAATCACTGACCGCCTGTCAACTGGTGCTGGCCCGTCAGGATCTGTCAATGGCACGGGTCGGTGTGCCTGCCACCATAGATCATAGGCTGGTGTGGTACTTGGATCTGCTGCTCCACCTCTCCAACCCCAAGCCTGGGCTACTAGCCCGTCAATCTGCTGTGTCGTAAAGGCCACTGGGATGGCCGGCCCCCATGCATACTCTCTGGACAATCGGGCATAGTTTGTCGTCCCCATGGGTACATCTTGCTGATCTCCGAACTGTCTCAGTACACGCTACGGCAGGTACATCTCAATAATCAACGATGTCTGTACTGTCCTGCCAATGAGGTATCGATACTGCCTACAAAAACTGAGATGATTGTCCTCATCATCCCATGCCTTGCAATCCCTGGAGGGTCTCCAGATGAAGGTCACCATGGTATCAATCCGATGTCGCCACCACCCTGTCTCACCCATATGAGTCTGTTGTAATGCGCCGGCATAGTAGTAGGAATAAGGCATCCCCTCGGCTAGCTGTGGTCTGTCGATAGGAGGGCAGAATATGGCAATATGCTCCCATGCCGAGATCATCATCAGTGTGGTCCCACAGGAGATACTCTCTCCTCTCCTGTACACAACATCATGCAGCTGATGATAAAGCGTCCCCAGCAAACAGGGACCCAATACGTAAACTATCCTGTCTCTCTGCATGCCGACCATGACATCCCCCCAACCAATCGGAAATCCGTGTCCTCGGCGGTCAGAAACCAAAATGCCACCAATTAGAGTCGCTAGGAATGCATCAAAGCGACTGTAGTGCTCCGCCAGGAAATCCCAATGGATCTCGTAACCCTCAATGCCGAGTCCAGCACCCTGATCCTGGTAGTATGCCTGAAAGGTCTGCTCACCATGATGGGGATCATACACGATCCACTCCCCTCGAATCGGAATCCGGAGAATACGGTAGACATCCTCCAAAGTGATGGTAGCCTCACCTGTCAGCAGGTGAAAGGAACAGGTCTTTGAATGCCATCTCTCGCACAACGCCATCAACAAACCCCTATTCGCCTGAATGGCGGGCATGAATGCAGCATGGAATAAGCTGAGTCTCATCAATCGTCACCGCTCTCGTGGGCCTAGCTGATCCCCAAACCGAAAGGTCCTCGGTCTGCTCTCCCTCGTGTAAATAGGGGAAAGCTGCCTCTGCAAAAAGATGAACACTGCATTAGCACCTTTTTGGACAACTGTGACCGTCATGGAAAATAACTTAGGGCACGAAAGCATTAAAACAAGTTAAAGCAAGAAAATAGGCAAATACGTCACAAAAATATTGCGTCGCAAAAACACAAGTGCATCGTTCAAAAATCAAATGAATCTCAACAAGTCAAGTGCGTCGCTTGAAAACACTTGCGTCATGAATTTAGGCATTTGCGTCGCCACATTGCAAATGCGGCGCGACATTTCACTTGCAACATTCAAACAATCAGTTGCATCGCAACATTGCGATTGCGGCTTTTGAGAGGTCAAATGCAATTCGGTTAAGCACTTGCGTCGCACCAAATATCGAATGCGGCGCAAACCGCCGGTGCGGCTCATTTTTTCATGACACTTGCGTCGCGACGCATCAAATGCGGCTAACGCGAAGTCACTTGTGGCTTACGCGAATGCATATGTGTCGCGGCGCATTCGTTCACTACCCTTGAAAGCATAAAAAACACGTAAATCGAGAAAATGACAGAACAAGTTTAGGGTACATACCGCCGGTCCTGAGCCCTCTGGCCGTTTGAAGGTCCTCACGATCTCTCCGCGGTGCTCTGTCACTGGAATAACCATCGTAGCTACTGCGTCTTTCGCTCTGAGCTCTCTGGATTTACAAGGTGAATAGTGAAAGTGAATTGACTTTTACCCCTTTGACCACCTATTTATAAGGTGAAAATGACATTTTTCAACCACACTCAATACTGGAGGCTCATTTTCGCACCTTTGACCTCCCCGTAAGTTGCTTTAAACATGTCAGAATCTGAAACCGACTGCGCCGCTATTTTTCTGGCCATCAAATTGATTTATCGGGACCTTTTGCAAATTTTTTTGGCACCGACCCAAAATTTGAAAATTTCCCGAGGGGGCTGAAATACTCCGTACCTTCACTGGGGCATATTGTTGACTTATTTTCTTTGTCACAATGCGACAGGCGACATTATGACAAAGAGGGGCAAAATGTAGACACCTAAAAATGACCTAGGCCTGCAAGCTTCATTTTTACCACTTTCGTCCTGGCATAATTAAGTTATTTAATTGGTCCACATTCGACTATTGATTAAATAATTCATAATTATTTAATTAATTCATGTCATTTGTTCCTCCTTGATTATTAAATAAATAAATTTTATTTATTTATTTGTCGTCGTCAATTATCTAAGTCTTCCTTTGATTAAATAGAAATTTCATAATTTTATTTAATTTCCCTTTAATCATTTATGTCTTCAGCAGTTAATTAAATAAATTTTATTTTATTTAGTGCGTTATAATTAAGTCCTTCTTTTAAAAATTAAATAGATTCTAATTTATTTGATTTTTGTCCATTTTCTACTATAATTAAATAATTATTTTAATTATTTAATTATTCATTAACCTTTTCTCTCATAAATTAAATAAATTTTATTTATTTAATTTGGTCCACTCTCTTGAATTTTGAATTAAATCATCATTTAATTCAAAATATTTCTTTTTGTCACATTCCTCCATAATTAAATAATATCCTTATTATTTAATTATTTACTGGTCACATGGAGTAAATAAATTTTATTATTTAATTTCTCCAGCAACCTCTTTGTTCGTGCCAGTCTTATCTTCCAAATTTATTCTTATCTTTTGACATCTCATTTAATTTCGACCATTGATTGAATTATTTTATAATTCAATCTCCACCCTTCATTCTTACCTGTTGCCCTAATTTTTACCTAACCCTAATGCACACAGCAACATTCAATCTTAAGCATTGATCTTAGGGTTCTTGTCATCTTTTCATCCTGGCCACACATTCAAAATTGCAATTTTCATAAAAGGGTAATTTTGTTCTCATTTGCTCCTCTCTTGACTTCTAGCACTCTTGGTCTAGGTCAACTTGCTGTCAACTTAGGGTTATAGTCACTTACAGCCATAGTCATTTTAGTCCATTGTAGGGTCATTTTATTTTCTGCAAATCCTTCAACACTTGCATAGGGCTTAGTCTTTAGTCATAGTTGCTCACATAAATCTGAGGGCATTTTTATTTATCTTCAAGCTAGGAGGTGTAACAAAGGTTAATCATGGAAGGTGGAGACTTAGGGTAACTTCATCCCTTTTGTCTTCACATCACTTCCTTTGTGCTTTGTTATTTTCATAGGAATTTTATTGTTATTGAGTTAACCCCACTTAATAATTTTAGGATTTTCCCTTGATTACATTGGTGAACCCGACGTCGTTTTTCGGCTTTTCGTACGTTTTTTTTGTTGTTTTCTGTTGTTTTGCAAGTACAGGTACGGATCGCTACAACTTTTTTAAAAATAGTGTGACACATCATATTTGTCACGACGCACCCGAGAACCGTTGAGCCACAATCGCCCTGTCGCAACACAACTGATGCATAGAGCGACGCATCCATTTTTCCTTAGCCGCATCTGAAACCCCGAAAGCCGCATTTGCAACCCGCGCCGCATTCGTCTGGTATAATAATTTTTTGTTTGGTATGGGGTTTTATTTTTGAATTTTGGGTGCTCTAATCTTATGTCTTCCTGTATTTTGTGTTTATTCCTACATGTTGAATAAGATTAGGTTTGTTGTCACTAATCCTTCCTGGTAGCGGCTTTCTGTTTTGGTAGGGTTTTTTGTTGTTTTCTATTGTTTTACAGGCTACTGGCATGGATCGCCGCAAACGTCGCAACGCATCTGCTGACAGAAATGACGCAACTATTCTGACAAGCCGCAACTGCCAATTACAGAGACACAACTGACATTCTGAGCCGCATTCGCATAACAGAATGACGCACTTGCCAAACCTCGCCGCATCTGTCTGGTAATACTGCGCCGCAATTGCCTGGTGATTTTTTTCTGTCAGTTTTGAGATTTTAATTGTCGAATTTCAAATTTTTCTATTCACTGGTTTTCTGGTTTTCCATATTTTTTTGTGTTTTTATTCCTGCATGTTAACCAGATTAGATCTTTGGTGTTACTAATAATTTCTTGTAGCGTGTGGCGATCCTTTTTCATGTGTCCAAGACCATCACATACAAGACTACTAACTCAATGTTTGCAGATTCGCATGTCAAAGAAGGAGAAAACAAACAGTGTGCTTGTTTATTTCTAGATTAGCAAACTTTGAATTTGGTGCTTTTAAAAAGAATCATGTCTTTCATGCTTGAGTGTGCTTGTGGAGTGGTAGGTGAGTATGCTCTCACTTGGTGAAAACCTTGTGATCAGAAAACCAGACCCATTCTTTTTTGTTAATTTACCCTTCACGATTCGGTATATCGGAGTATCCTCTCCCCTTGCGCATTCGTACGATCCTGGGTGTAAGAGAAATAGTTACCAACTCTAGAACTTGGGCCTGTTCTGGTGGGAAAAAGTACTCACCCCAGGATGACTCAGACCGGTAGCACCCTGATACCGAGGGACTTCCAGTTGGTATAGAAAAGTGGGTTCTTGGGGAAAGCCCAAGAATCACGAGCGTGGTTCTGACGAGATGGATCCGAAAGGGGACTCTCGCCGCATGGATCACGCCCCATGAACAGAATGCCCGAATTAAAAACCTCTTGTCTTAGTGTCCAACCGTTCTATTGGCCATTGCTTGATATAGTGTAGGGTACAGTATCATGCCCGAAGACAACCTCATCATCTTACATCAATCATTTCCTTAGACTAACATCATCATCACCTAGTCATCCTAGTTGGAATTTTCTTTAGAAAACATAGTCTTGTATTGTCATCCTTTATTGAAAATCCAAAAAGAAAAAAAAAGGCTAGCATCATCCTCACATTTAGTTGTCATTCTCGTCATTTTCATTTGAGTAATCTCATTTTATGGTGGAAACTAGACTCCAAAGATAGAAACGACAAATAGAAAATTTTGGACAAAACTCCACTTCCAATGTTAACAATCACATGTATGACCCAAATTGGACATTTGATGACCCATTTGGCAACATGAATAATCAACCTCTTATAACCATTCCATCATCATCAATCAATCATTTTGAACCATTCTTATGTAAGGATGAATATGGAAAAATACTTGAGGAAAATCTAGAGGTAGCAACGCAAGATCCAGATGCGGCCTACTTTGTAGAACAAATGGTCTTATATGACAGAGACAAATATTTGGCCATAATCTTAAGTCAAGGAGCTAAAATACCTCATGGTTTTGACATTGATACCTTGAGATTGACATCTTCTACCAATAATGTCAACAATATGCATAACATGTCAAATAGTGGTCAACCTCCAAACACCACAAGCAATACCTTTTTTGATGCTACAACAACCATGAATGCTGCCTCCAACATTCCAAAAAAATCCAATTAAATAAATTCTACATCCATTGGAGGATCACAATCCATCACAGTTCCCACAATATCCACAACACCGTCACAATTGGCTGGAACCACCTTTGGGTCCTCAACAATGTGGGAAAGTTATTCCAATCCTCTCTTTACCACTATAGTACAAATTCCATGAGGGAATCATCAAGTCATACAAATCCTCCATTGAAAACTACATCTTGTACCTAAGTAAATTGTCATCATATCCTTTCATTGGTATCTCATGAAATCCTTTAGGTGGAGGTAAGCGACGTATCTTTATTCAAGCAAAAAATGTTAACGTGTCAACACAAATTAATGCCACCACCTCCCAAGGAAAAAATATGACCATTCCCCTTGTACAAACCCAACAATTTGGACAAGGAAGTCAATACACACAACCTATGGCATCATTCACACATCAAAATATTCATGGTCGCTGTATTCACCAAATATCGACCCAAATGGCTAGGGGATACATCCCAACATACTCATCCCATATTCATACCCACCAACATGCGCCCAATCCAAAATTTCAATACCAACAACATGCCAATCAAAACACATCACACATGTCACAACAATCCATCCCTCCACAATACACCAATATCCATGCACAACAAATGGGGACCTATGGCGTACCAGTCAATCCTATGTATGGGACCACAAATAACCCTATAATTGATGCCTTACAAGCAAAACTGATGGGTCTAGAGAATACCATAGAAAACATACAAATATCTAGAAAAAAATTAGAGGTGTCATATGATCTGTCTGTATATCCCTTCAACATGAACTTATACATGCCACCATTTCCTCTAGGATATGTGTCACCTAATTTTACCAAATATAGAGGAACGACAAACCCCATCGACCATGTCTGCAAATTTGCAACCAATTGTATGGACGTCACCTATGAAAAAACATACTTGATGAGAATTTTTTCTAAAAGTCTTGTAGCTCCTTCCCTTGAATGGTTCTCCACCCAAAAGGATATCCAAACATGGGATGATCTTAAACACAAATTCATAAAAAATTATGCATACAACATTGACATGGACACCTCTATTACTAGCTTATGCAATCTCATGCAAGAGGATGTTGGTGAAACATTCATCCCATTCTTTCAAAAATGGAGAAGTCTTGCTAGTCATTTCCACATCGACATACCCAAAAAGGACAAGGTGGACATGTTTGTTCAAACACTTCTAGGACCCTTCAAATATGCATTGCAAGTACATTGTTGCACAACCTTCACGGACCTAGTCGAAAAAGGTGTCCAAATTGAGAAAGACCTCATTGCAAAGGGAGAGCCAAGACATGGTCCTAAAAACACAAATGCAAATCCTTCCACTAACAAAAATAAGTACTGGGTCAAAAATAAATAGGTTACCAATGATGGTGTGGTGGACGCCAAGGCTAAAAACACTATGGGTCCTGTATTGGCTCTAAAAGGGGTTCAACCGCAAAAAAAATCAATGAAGATATTGATACCCCATACCAATGTCCCCCCAAACAACCAAAGTAGCCAAAATAATCAAGGACAATACTGTTAGATGAGACAATTCCCTAGAGGTCACACATACACTCCTTTGGGTGAACCCATTTAGGAAGTCCTCAAGAAATGCCTTCAAAATGGTGTCATCACACTTCAAGAACCAAAACCATATGACCCAAGACAATTCAAACTAGCATGGTGGGACGATACTGCATTTTGTGATTATCATCAGGAAAAAGGAACATAAAAATTCTTCCTATTGACAACTAAAAAATATGGTACAAGACCTTATCGCGAATTGTATCATTGAGGTAGGTGGACCACAATTTGAATCTAATTCAGAACATACCATTCATAAGAACCCATTGCAAGACCATGGTTCTAATAATGCTTCCATGTCAGGTCCAAAGATAAAAAATAATCAAGCCAACTTTTCCAGAGCCAAGTATGACTATTTTGGTGGAACCATTATAAGCAATATCTGAACTGATAATGAATGTGTCAATACCATCACAGTCAAGAGAGCACCCCAATGCAATGCTATTACTCAAAGTGGAAAGGTCACCATAGCTGGTCTGCCTCCTGTTAGGAAACCTAATCTTACCATACCTGGTCCACCTCCTAGGTAATCACAACCAACCTCGACCACAAAGCAATGGCAACCCAAGAGTCAGTTTAACCTTATCGACCAGCTTGGAAAAACTCCTGTGCAAATTTCTATACTCGAACTGCATCACATCTCTCCCACGCATAAGGCTATGCTAGATAAAACCCTGCAAGAGTCATCAGTCCCTAAGGATATTGATGTTAACCAATTTGAGACCATGGTAGGATACCTCACTACACCTCACTATGTCACCTTTTCTAATCAAGACTACTCTTCACCCAAGACTAACTATAATGATGCATTACACATTGAAACTTTTGTCCATAAGCACAAGGTCAGAAGAGTTTTAGTAGATGGCGGAGCAGGATTGAACATATTCTCCTTGAAATTGGTTAAGGCTCTAGGATTTTTTGATGCATGTGTAGACCCTACAAAGAGCATAGTCATAAAACCATATGATGATGAAGAATGCTCTTCACGAGGTGTTATTTCTCTTCCTATCAAAGTAGGACCAGTCATTGTAGATACAACTTACTAGGTCCTAGATCTAGAATTACCTTACATCTTGCTCATCTGCCCATGGATTCATGCCTTAAAATTCGTTCCATCCACATATCACCAATGCTTAAAATTCCCATTTGATGGCACATAAATCACCATATATAGAGACCATGACCCTTTTCAATATTGTACCAACCTAAGGGGTATTTCTACAAACCGAGTACCCATCAACCAAGAAGCTTCTAGCTCCTCTTCTTCTAAATACATTGACCCATCCACACTCACATCATCTTCCACTACACCACCATCTTCCAAACTTCCTAAGGATGAATCCAATGTCAAGATCCAGGACCTAGGCTATGGAGAATTCAAACTACATATGGAATATAGCATCACAACAATACCCAAGTCTTTGAAGCTCTATGCTCGACCATGTTTTAGAATGGAACCCAAAGAAATTTTCAAAGTTTCACCAAAATGGTTTTTAGAAAATGGGGAGACATGAGTAACGAGGACCTGGCCGATATTACAGGATGGATCTATAAAGATATGGATGAACTACCCCCATTACCAGTTAAGAAATATGGCAAGGGATATGAAATTATGAAGGATAAAGGCTACGATGGAACTAGTGGCCTAGGCAAAAATAAAACTGGATGAAGAGAGCCCATAGAATCTTTCAAAATATCAAAGTATCTTGGATTAGGGTATGGATTTCCCAGCAATGATGACCAACGTATCACTGGGCTTTTGAATGAGCACATGCATGCTTAAGAAAGTGTTGAGGCTACTAAGGAAACCTTCACCAAAACTAACTCCCAAGAGTGGGAATTTGGCTCTCAAATATCCTTAAGTGGCTGTTGCCTCGATGATTTGTTTGTCGAAACAAGGGAGCTTACCTCTGAACAAAAAATTTGGCAAACATTTAAAATTGATCGGGCACCAAATAGCCATGGTTCCATTTCCTTTCCCCATGACATACAAGATCCACCACCTGAATCTAGTAACCCACAGTCAAATCCATTTGAATTGCTAGACAACACCGACAACCACAACATTGAGCCCTTCACCTCTTACTTTGACAATAAATATGAAACAAGTGAAGGGGAATATTGGATAGAGTCTGATGTGGAATTGGATGATGATAATTTCATATACAATATCTTTGAATCCGTCTGCATGCTTTCCACATCCTCCCCTCAATTCACCAATGCTAACAATGGCATTTCCTTAGTCTATCCACAATTAATCAATTGGGACCAACAAGACCCACCAATCCTGGACACCTTTCAAAATGATGAGGCTATTGTAGAATTCATGGGATTACGTGAGGGAATACCCAGTGGTGATCACAAGGCAGGATTCGCAAGTGACCTAGATTGTGCAGCCTACTTTAGTGAGCCTGCTTTGTCCTCCAGTTGCAAAATTAAAAATAAGAATAAAGCAAAAAATGAAACATCTTTAGGTGAAAATCGAAAGGCACCTTTTGACGACAAACAAGAAAAAACAAAGGATGTATCTGTGGGTGAAAACCTCTTTGGGGTGCCCAAAGATGGAGAAATGGACTTTCTTCCCATAACATAAGAGAAATCAACTATGCTCATAGAGGACACCATAGAAGACAACATATCAACAGTAGAAGATCCTAAAATTGTTCCTCTTTTTCGCATCCTTGACTGAAGAAGAGAGACCAAAATTTCACAAATTCTTTGCAGAATGTAAAGTCAACTTCGCATGGCCCTATGCTGACATGCTGGGATTAGGCCCAAAACTAGTTTAGCACCGTCTACCACTATTGCCTAATTCCAAACCAGTTAAACAAAAGTTATGCAAAATGTATCCTCAGGTCACTCTATTGGTCAAGGTTGAGTTGAAGAAACTTCTAGACACTAGGTTCATACGGTCTATTGATTATGCTGAATGGATATCTAACTTGGTCCCAGTAACAAAGCCAAATGGGATGATCCACGTCTGCAAAAATTTTAGAGACCTAAATAAGGCATGCCCAAAAGATGACTTTCCTTTACCAAATATTGATATCATAGTTGACTTCCACTTGGCCGGGGGATAGCAGGATTCTATATATCTGAACAGTTCATGCAGCATTGACATGACATCTGGAAAAATGGGTCATGATTCTAAGCGAATACAACATTTATTATGTCAAAAGAAAGGAAATAAAAGGACAAGTCATAGTAGACTAGCTGGCGGATGCACCTTTACAAAATGATCACCCATTAGTGGCATATTTTCTAGATGAGTCGATATTCCATACAAAACCAAAGTCTCCTTGGAGGCTATACTTGACAGATTGCACACTAATCACCACTCCAGGGCAAGAATCTTGTTCATCACCCCTCAAGGAGACTCCATTCCTAAGTCTTTTTGCATAGCTTTCCCATGCACAAATAATGTGGTGGAATACGAGGCACTGGTTGCAAGACTTATAATGGAAATAAAATGGAAAATCAGAACACTACATGTCTATGGGGATTCTCAGCTCATTTTCAACTAGGTTAATGATGACTACGACACAAAAGATGAGAAGTTGATGCCCTAAAAATGAATGGTTGATAGTTTCCAAATGTACTTTCATATGGTAACTTTTGAACAAGTTTTGAGAACACAGAAAAAAGTGGAAAATGCCATGGATACAATAGGCTCTCTCCTTGACATTCCAAGCAATATGCCTCAGCTGGAATTCCTAATAGAACAATTGTTGGTCCCCGCCTATGAAATTCCAGAGTCAGATATGTTTTGCGAACTTGTTGGTCCTGACTCTCCCTGGTACCAAGATATCCATGACTACCTTAAGTCCCAAACCCTTCCACCTAACCTATCCAATAACTAGAGGAAGTCCTTCATTGAAAAATCCACAAGATATGCCATCGTCAGTGACACCCTTTACCATTATAGCTTTGATGACACCCTTCTTAGATGTCTCGACACTAACAAAGCATGCACAACCTTATGCAAAGTACATGAGGGTATATGTGGGTCTTATTCGAGTGGTTCTACTCTGGCCAAGAAGATAATGAGACTTGGGTACTACTGGCCGACCATTGGAAAAGATGAACTAGAATATGTTAGGACTTGTCGCCAATGCCAGATTCACAGTGATTTGATCCATGCTCTAGCGTAGGAATTTCAGTCGATTACTTCTCCTTGGCCCTTCACACAATGGGGACTCGACCTTGTGGGTAAGATCCATCCTACCTCATCCAATGGCCACAAATTCATCATCACTACCATTGAGTATTTTATGAAGTGGATCAAAGCCATCCCTCTGACATACATAACTGGCAAAAAAATATCCAAATTCATTCTTAACCACATCATTTCCTGGTATGGCCTTCCACAATCCATCATCACTCACAATAGACATCCATTTAAAAACTAAGACGTTCAGGAGTTATGTGAGCGATTTCACATCCAACATCATTTTTCCTCTCTGTATTACCTGCAAGGGAATAGTCAAGCTGAGGCGTCAAATAAAACCATTGTTAAAATCCTTAAAAAGACTATCAATGATGTTGGTCATGATCGGCATGTTCAACTCAACCTTGCTTTTTGGGCTTACCACACCAGCATTCGTACACCCATAGGAGCCACTCCATTTTCCTTGTTCTTTGGAGCTAAGGCCATCTTACCCATCAAGGTTGAAATTCCTTCCTTACGAGTTTCCTTGAAGGGTTTAACTGATGATGAGGAGTATAAACAGTCATGCCTGCACGAGCTGGAGATGTTAGAGGAAAGAAGAAAAAATTCACTGAACCATCTACAAGCATATCAAAATTGTCTTTATCACAGTTACAATAAGAAATTCATGGTTAGGAAGTTTGACATTGGTGACTTAGTCCTCATGCAGAACCCTAAGAACGAGGCTAATAGAGAAAAGTTGGGTAGGTTTGAACCAAACTGGTTGGGTCCTTATGTCACCGTATCTTCTTTTGGTTTTGAAGCATATCATCTAGCTAATCTAGATGGTGAACAACTGACAGAGCCTATCAATAGTCTACATCTTTGAAAGTTCTATGCATAGCATCAGAAGATCGAGCTGAAAACCTTAAAATACAAAAAATTGAAAAATGGTAAAAAATTGTTGCCTCGATGAAAACTTGGCAAACAGTCATCTTGGCAGAACCAAAAAAATAAGAAAAATGACAAAAATAGTAAAGAAAAATAATTCATCCAACAGTGAAAACCTAGAAAATAGGCGCTTTGGATAAGTACCATGGTGAAAACCTGGCAAACAGGTGCCATGTGTAATCAATCATTACTCTGCCATCTACTGTTACTTTTCCTACCTTGGCCTAGGATGAAATAAATTTTCCGTCACCACCACGACAACTTCCATGACAGCATACCCTTCCTGTCATGGTTGATAAAAGGTTGATGTCAAGTCCTAAATACTGTCCATCTAGCACCCGAGGCACATCCCTTTCACGTCCTTTAAAATTGGCTAAGTCTTGGACCCGACTAGGGGAATAAAATTTATCATATAACTGCAGTCAATATCACGCATGTTTTTGGAAATGATAAAAATTCCTAGAAAAGAGGACAAAAAAATTATAAAATGTTCTGGAAAAAAGATAAAAACATTATAAAAAGTCTTGAAAAAAGACCAAAAACATTACAAAAATTCTTGAAAAAAGACCAAAAACATTGCAAAACATCCTAAAGAAAGACCTAAAAATTCAAAAACATCCTAAGGAAACTCCAACAAAGTCAAAATATCTAGGAAATGAAAAACAAAGTCATTTCTTGTCAAGTCAATTATACAATCAATCTTTGTCATTTGTCCGAACTATGTTGTCTCTGTGCATTTGCTACGTAGGCAAGACTCATTTTTGAGTCTTCGAGATATTAGGTCATTCCTTTTAGGTTTGTCAAAATAAATCATGGCACAATCTTTGGTCATCAAGACAAATTCATTGATCGTTTCAAACTACAAGGTCTATGAGTTTATGATGTAGGCAAGGCCATCTGTCGATGAGCCCCCAAGGCCACACTAGGTCAGTCCATTAGGGTTCCTAGCATTACACTAGCACACATGTCAAAAAATTCTTCAAGCCAAGACAAATAATTTTCCAAATGGGAAAACCCTTAAAAAATTTATGGCAATCATTTATTCAAACATGACAATCACATCAGCATGTCAAAAAAATTGACATATGGTCAACATAAGTCAAACTCAGTCAAACAAGTCAAATGATCATAACCTATCAAACTATCAACTCTTGGTTATCTTTCAGATGTGTCCTTCTGAAGAATAGCCTGTCATTCATGCCTTAGGATGTGTCCTTCCTAGGCATCGTCATTGTCATTCAACATTTTGAGGGATCCTTTTGACATCTAAGGATCACTCCTCTCAACATCAGTATTCTTCAGATGTGTCCTTCTGAAGAAAAAAATCTATCATTTATGCCTTAGGATGTGTCCTTCCTAGGCATCGTCACTGTCCCTATCACTAGCATTTTGAGGGATCCCTTTTGACATTTAGGGATCAATCCTCTCGACATCAACATTATTCAGGATGTGTCCTTCCTAAATTTGGCAATCTTTGACATTCGTCATCTTGGCATCGTCAAAACCTTAACACCCTTGGATCTTAACATCAACAAACCTGACATCTTGACATTAAAGCACTCAACATTTAGACACACTTGGCAAACACTTGGAACTTGTCTTTTGTATTTTTATCATATTACTAGTTTTTTAGCGAGATCCCAATAACAGGATTTACAGAAGCAATGACGTATCATGACGTTTGTCTTGATTTTTGATAGGCATGATTACTAGTTTCTTAGTGAGATCTTGATTTTGGTATTTAGAAAAACAATGATGTTTGATGATAATGGCTCTATTTTGTATTTTGGAAATCATGCTACTAGTTTCTCGAGGATGTCATGGAAACATGATTTAGAGAAGTAATGACGTTTCATGAATTTTCCTTCTTGTATTTTTCTTCTTGTGGTTGATTATGACAAAAAGACTAGAGCAATTGTGCTCTTCATATGAGTCATGATCATCCTTTTTTGTGACTTTTTGTCTTATGTGATGGTAGGACCTTGTACACTTTGATCTATGTCATATCATGGTGTTTGTTGGCCATTACAATAGTATGCCTAATGATGATTAAGAGCAATAATAATTAAAGTCCTATGCTAAAGTTTTGAAGAATTTGATCTAGGAACTAACATGCATCTCCTTCGATCTGGTCATCTTATCTCATCCATCTCACGATGATATCCTGTGACATACAAAAATAAAAGTGCATACACAATCATATAAATATTTCATTAGGTCCATACACACATCATCCATAGCATTAAATCATATACATTTCATTTCATATTGCATTAACATTATCATAAACATGACATCCATTAAAATAAATACATTATGTATATCATTATAATCATCATCACAAAATCAACATAATAGATAAATAAGCATTGAATCATCATAACATCATATAATAAGTAAGCATCATAGGACATACATGACAAGACATATAAATAATACCATCATCCATCATAAATCAACATCATACATGAGTTATCCATCACATATACCACAATGCATAAATCAAATAGCATCACATAACACACATGTGGCCCGCATCAAAACTGCATCATCATATAGCATCATCGTACAAAAATATACAATGTCATAGGATAGAGTCAAGAGATATCCCAAAAATGGAGCTCACATGCTTAGTGGTATATACATAATATATCAAAACATAGAATCAAATATACCAAACATGCCCCTAGGAAAGGCTCTCATCATCTCTTCATGGCAAAGAGTGTGACAGCTAAGGACCTATGACTAGCGCTGAGATAATGGGTGGACTTGTAGCAACCTCTATCTATGAAACCAATGTAACTTACACTAATGGCATCATCTCCACGGTAATATGCACCTGTGATGATATTGCAGCTTGACTCTATGACACTAATGGATCTATCACTGGTGGCTGCCTCTGTACTGACCTCTGCTCTGAACTAGTGGACCCATGAATATGGCTCGAGTGATAACTCAAGGAATGCCTATGAGAGTGGTGGGACTTGTGCCCTAATGAGGTAGACCCTCTTGCACTAGTATGACTCCTATTTTTGCTCCCACTCCCTGATCTATGACCACTGTCTGTCCTTGTCTGTGAGGGCAACAGTGTAGGATCTCGTCACTCGGGGGGCACTACCTACTCATATAGAGTCCTGTACTACCCAAACTGAGTGATCACCCTGGCAAGCTCATGAGCCATATCCCTTGAAGGTCCTAAACATAAGGCTGCAAAATCCACACACCATTATGTTGACTCTTACTGACAGATCAATGCCTGATCTCACTCTACTCGAGCCACCTCTAGCTCTACCTATAGTGCCCTGACCTCTACCACACTCTCATCTAGCCTCCTCTAAAGATCCACCACCCTCTAGTCTATCGTGGCATCCTAGGGAAATGTCGAGGAAGACAATATCTCCTCCTCTCCCTCAAAAATTCTCCATGTCAAGAGTCTCTCAGCCTTGTCCATGGCATCATCATCATCATCATCATCATCCTCCACAACATCCTCTCCACCGACTCCCTCATCCTAAGGCACATCTATCTCCACATCCAAATCCTCCTTGGCCACATCCTCCTCCTGCCTGGCCTCCTCCTCGGCCACAGGATCCTCCTGTCTCTCCTCCTCCTGCTCCTGCCTTGACTTCTCCTCCACATCCATCTTGAGCTCCTAATCCTACCTCAGCTGCTCCTCTTCCTCTCTCTCCCCCTCCTCGGCCACCTTAGGAATGGAATCCAATACGGCTCTGGCCACATGTGGTCGCACCCTCCTACCCTGTCTTTGGCCATCCCTCCTCTATCTCTAGCCATCTCCTCCATCATCCCCATCATCTATATCATCTCCATACTGACCTCTGTCCCTACCCCCATCTTGCCCTCCAACTCGACCTCCATCCCTCCCCCGACCTTTGCCTTTATCACCATCTCTTCCCCCTTGCCTAACTCTCGACACACATGTTATAACTTACCTCCTATCCACAGGTGCTAGCCCATTTGGATCTGTCAGTGGCACTAGTCGATGTGCCTGCCACCATAGGTCATAGTCAGCCTTAGTCCCTAGATCTATCTCCCCACCTCTCCAACCCCACTATTGGGCTATTATCCCATCAATTTTCTGCCCAAAAAAGGCTACAGGAATTGTTGGCCCCCAAGCTAACTCTCTGGAAGACCAAGCATACTCAGTTGTGCCTCAGGTACACCTTGTTGCTCTCCAAACTATCTCAGGACATGTTGTAGTGGATACATATCTATAATCAATTGGCTCTACACTATCCTCTCAATCAGGTAATGATACTATCTACAAAGGCTGAGATGTTCAACCTCATCATCCCACTACTGGCAGTCTCTATATAGTCTCCAAATGAATGAAACCATGGTATCAATCCAATGGTGCCACCAACCTATCTTTCCCATCCATGTCTGCTATAGAGCACCAGCATAGTAATAGGCATAGGGCATCCCCTCGGCTAGCTATGGTCTCTAGATAGGTGTATGGAATATCACTATATGCTCCCATGCCCATATCATAAGAAGTGTGGTGCCACATAAAATGCTCTCTACCCTCCTATATGCCACCTCATGAAGCTGATGGTGGAGCGTGCCTAACAAATAGGGCCCCCAGGCATATACTATCTTGTCCTACCTCACCCCCACTATCAAGTCTCCCCAACCAATGGGAAACCCATGCCCATGTCAGTCAGGAATCAATATCCCACCAATCAATGTCACCAAGAATGCATCAAAATGAGCATAATGCTCCACCATAAACTCCCAATGGATCTCATAGCCCTGGATGTCGAGTCCTGCTCCTTCATCCTGATAGTACGCTATGAAAGTCTGATGGCCATGGTGAGGGTCATAAATGATCTGATCTCCTCGGATTGGCATGCATAGAATACGATAAACATCCTCAAGTGTAACTATCACCTCTCTCGTCGGCAGGTGGAAGGAGTATGTCTCTGAATGCTATCGCTCACATAAGGCAGTCAATAGTTCCCTATTTTCCTGAATAACAGGATATAGGCAGCATAAAATAGACCTAGACGCATCAACCGTTGTCGCTCTCGCGAAGTCAGCTAATCACCAAACCGAAAGGTCAATGGCCTGCTCTCCCGAGTATAGATGGGCGTAAGCTGCCTCTACACAAAGCCAAAACAATGTGTCAGTACCTTCTCGACAATTTTCATTATCATCAAAAAGCAATTTCAAATTGGACAAGCATCAAAATCATCCCTAGTCAAAGTCAAAGTCAAATGCATTGCATCGACTACAATTGTGTTGCGAAACAATAGTTGTGTCATTCCGTACTGCACATGCGTCGTGACATATCAATTGTGTCACTATGTCACTCAATTGTGTCACAACAGATCATTTGCATCACAATATATG
Source organism: Sequoia sempervirens (assembly GCA_007258455.2). Lineage (NCBI taxonomy): Eukaryota > Viridiplantae > Streptophyta > Pinopsida > Cupressales > Cupressaceae > Sequoia > Sequoia sempervirens. Next base: position 21,824 of record VDFB02285242.1, read on the forward strand.
ACACATGTGTCACTTCATTTGAATGTGTCACTCAAATAGGCAAATGTGTCACAAAATGACACATGTGACATTCTAACTATCAAATGTGGATCGATATGATGAATGCATCGCACTTTTTGGAAAATGTGTTACACATCCTCAACCCCCCTTAAATATCCTTACACTTGCATCATGATGCATCAAATGCGTCGAACGCAAAGTCAAATGTTGCTTACGCGCACACATATGTGTCACAATGCATTAGTTGTTTTCCCTAAACCCCTAATTTTGGCATGCAAAATGAAAAAAATGACAAAGTGGGTTAGGGGTACATACTACTGGCTCTGAGCCCTCTGGCCGCCTGTAGGTCCGCACGATCTTGCCATGATGCTTAGTTATTGGAATCACCATCCTCGCAAAAGTCCTCTTCGCTCTGAGCTCTTGAATTTAATGAAGTAGATAGTGAAAATGAATTGACTTTTACCCCTTTGTCAACCTATTTATAAAGTCAAAATGACATTTTTCAACTAGGTTATTACTGGAGGGTCTTTTGACTACCGTTGACCATCCTGTTGGCTGCCTTAAACATGTCAGAGTTTGAAACCATCTGTGTCATTGTTTTTCTAGTCATCAAATTAACTTATCGGGACCCTTTCAAAAAAAATTCGTCACCGGCCCAAAATTTGAAAAAAATTCTAAGGGGGCATTGATACTTTGTACCTTCATTGGGGTACATTTTTGACTAATTTTCTTTGTCACAATGCAACATGCTACATTATGACAAAGAGGGGAAAAATGTAGACACTTAAAAATGACCTAGGCCTGCAATCTCTATTTTTACCACTTTCATCCTAGCATAATTATGACATTTAATTATTTCCTTGGTCCACATTCGACTATTAATTAAATAATTCATAATTATTTAATTAATTCATGTTCTTTTATCTTCATGATTATTAAATAAATAAATTTTATTTATTTATTAAATACGTCATTAATTGTCTAAGTCTTCCCTTAATTAAATAAATTTCTTACTTTATTTAATTATCTTTATTCATTTATTCTTCTTGTAAATTAAATAAATAAATTTCATTTATTTATTTAATGTCACTAATTCTCATAATTAAATGAATTTATTAATTTATTTAATTATTAATCATATCTTCTATATTAAATAATTATCTTTAATTATTTAATTGTCAAAATTAACATTTCCCCCATTTTAAATAAATAAAATTATTTAAAATGATATCACATTCTTAATTGCCAATTCATTTTAGTAAATAATCTAAAAATCAATTATTTATTATCGCACAAAATCCATATTTTGAATTAATTTAATTCAAAATGGTAATATTCTTCCAAAAATCAAGCAATCGAGCTGATTCTTGATTTTCCAAATCTGATCTTCAATTCAACTCTTATCTTCTTGATTTTTTGAATCTCACAAATCAGGCAGTCTTTATCTTCTTGATTTTTGAAAATATTTATTTTTCTAATTAATTATCTCATCTATTCTCCACCATCAATTTGATTTTCTCAAATGACATCTCGACCACTCATTTAATGATTTTTCCCTAACCCTTATTAGGGATTATCACATTAAATCTTGTCCTCTGATTTTAGGTTTCTGTCAAAAGTCGATCTCGTCCGTCCAAAATTGCATTTTCTATAAAATGCCAATTTTGCTCACATTTTCGACTAGTCAGACTTACACCCATTCTCAGATATTGCAACATTTAATATTTCATATTATGATTTCATCAAGTTTTAGACATTTCTTGGCATAAGCATTTTAGTCATTTTCTCATAGGCATAGACATATTTTTAAAATCCTTCAAAGCTTGTTTAGGACTTCATCATAGTCATTGCTCATACATTTGATTTGAGGACAACACAACAATCAACAAGCTAGAAGGTGCTATGAAGGTAAATCAAGGAAGCTTTGATGACATGTATAATCATTTTATTTAGTTTCCATTGTGCTTGATAGTTTTCTTTGGGTTTATTTGCTTTATTGATTTGATAATCTAACCTAAAATTTACCCTTAGATACATTTTTAACCAGAAAATGTGCCAATATTCTATTTTCATGTTGATCTATTCAATTGGTCGTCAAGCTCTTAAGTGATTTTCTGAGCCTCTCATCATGTTTGTTCACTGGCCCTATTTGTCTTGGCTACCAGTCATCTTTTCATGCTATGGCAAGGTTTTCTAAAGCTAGATTACTAAAGTGTTAAGTCTGATGATTTAAGGATTAAGTCATTTACCCCACATTCATGTCACCATCGAGCAACTCATTCATGTCCATTTAATGCTAATATTGTATGTTATGCAACTTGCAAGATTTGATGATAAAAGATGAAATTTGAACCATACCCCGCCGACTCGTGGGAGTAAAGTGCATGTAGATAAAAGTAGTGAGGTTAGCAAGAGGTTAACACATGTCCTAGGTACGTTGCAAGACCCACTCTCCACTACTGATCCTGCACCCTGACACTTTCAGTGAGCCGTTGAGATTAGTCGGGTGGAACAATATCCACTATTCCGCATTGGCTCACTGAATGAAGATAGGAAGAGGTTAAACCAAGTGAGATTAGCGAGATCTCAACACTTTTATTTTATGCACTCATATGGTGGATCCCACAAGCAGTGATGGTGTCATTTGACACGGAAGGAAGCAATTGGCTAAAAGTACATCAGTGAGGCACTGCTAGAATTCAAATAGGTTCAAATGTAAGCTATCTATGCAATCGTCCATCAAAGAAAAAGATCAGACGATCTCATTCAAAAGGACAAGTCACACCACATGGTCAATTCTACTATGCACAAAAATCTTGCATTAATGGCTTACATTCTACAGAGCGATCGAGTTGATCTCAACTCATGCCAAGAGGAAAATGTAGACAATCATGAAGGATAACTAAAATATTTCCATGCAAATGGGAATTAAACAGTGTCGATATGTCTGCCAATAGGATGCTAGAACTACACATGTGTGAGGAATATTAAGTGTGAATGTCATTGCTTTGCCCGATAAATATAGTGGAGGTGGGTGTTATTTGCGTCATTATCATTCAGTAGTTAAACATTTTTTGGTGAGCAGTTATGGAGAGGAAAGATGGGTGAACAAGTCAAAAGATCTATTCACATAAATGTTGGAGGGATGAATA
>VDFB02285243.1:0-53385 GCA_007258455.2 Sequoia sempervirens
CAAATAAAAATAACATACAATTTAGACAACCCATGTATTCCCAAAGCCCACAAGAAAATTGTATGTGATTAAAATTTGTTTGCAAACATATACAATTGATCTCAACCAAATAAAAAGATAATTTGTGTATAATTAAAATTAATTTTCACATTATTTTATTCTCTTGCATGATTGAGTTATCCCTCAACAATTACACTTTGCCTTTTTATCTTGTAAATTTAAGTCTTATTTTAAGATATCTAATTTGTTCATTAATTCATTAATTATCAAACTTCCTAATGTTCATTTAAACTTTTTTGTTGTCTCCAAAGAATTTGTGTTACTTAATTCTTCTCTCTATTATCATTGATAATAAGGTTTTGAACAATAACTTTGTTTAACTTTTTAATGGTTTAAATATGTCTCTTTATAATAATAAAGATAAAAAAAAATCACCTAGACAGCACGTGAAAGCTTCAGTTTTAAACTTAAAAGACAATTGCAAACGTTCTTCATTCTTATAGGGAATCTGGTTTTTTATTTAATTAATGAATGGAGAAATATTATTAAATAACTAATAAATAACATTGCTTTGAACCGATCGACAAACAAAACGGACAAAAGCGAAACTAATATAACTAGAGGCCAAAAAGGAACCGAATACGAAATAAACTCTTGTTCTATTAACTCGTACGAAACGTTAAATTTAATAATTTCGTTGGAGAATTAAAGACTATGAACATAGAATAAATTTAAAGTATACAGCCAGCTCAAAAATTCCTACATACTGTTTATGTATTATCAAGATACTTCAAAACTTTTAAAACTTAATAAACAGTCTACTTATGTACAATTTTATGAAATTACATGAGTTTTAGTCCATGCTAATCACTGTTCAAGCATTTAATCTATATATACAGGCAACTACAATGAACTGTACACAAAACGAGTGACTGACGTCCATTCTATCACCGTATTCCAATCAGCTATTCAGTGTCGATAGGATTGCAGTAAAAAACAGAGGGTTTGCGCGATGGTATTTCAATGCCTGAAAATCCTGTATATCTTCCGTTCATGTTGGCAATACACACGTCAACCATGTCTTTTAGAAGTTTGCTTTGCTGGATTTTTGGCTGAGCTGCGAATTCGTCTACCGCCATCCACTGAACAAAACAAATTTCGACATCACTTACGTGGTATTGAAATTATTCGACTTGAAAACTACAACCTTCTGATCGAATACGTACCTTTCCTGCTGAAATTTCAGTATCTTGTATAACAATGTCAGAAGAAAGAGATTTCATCATACACACGAAAAGTAGATCAGATTTTTCGAAAGGAGCATTATGGCCATCCCTGTAGTTCATGCAGCGACAACTATTAGAAAGCTAAAGTTTAATCGATAAAACTTTCCCATCTTCTTAGCAATTATGAAACAATGTTACAGCACAGTCAGCCTATATATGATGAATTTTTTCTCTACCTGAACCCGACCACTTGCAATGAATCTGCAACAATCTGTATAAAAATGAAGAGTAAATTTAAATTATAATAAATGCTTGAAATCATAATACAAAGTAGTGAAAAATCATAATTCAGAGGAAGGAGGTGAGCAATGTGACATTTACCCCTGTTTCTTCCTTAACTTCTCTTGTAGCGCCTTTGTTAATGCCTTCACCCTACGACGCATAAATTGGCCATAAATACTTTACTGGGTGACTTGTAATTTCATCTTAAAACTAGAAAGTAATAAATTTATTTATTCTAGGCTTGATATATCTAAATTAAATCTAATACCTGTTTTATCCTTCCTGTGGGCATTTTCCACAATCCTGAATCTTTGTAAGGTCCACACTTTTCCTGAACTACGAGAACCTACATTAACATTGGCATGAGAAATTATGTAATAGATTTATCACTTCAATTTAATGGTTAGACATCAGTACGTTCACCACAATCAACCGGCTTTATAAACTTTTTCATACACAACTATATAAGAAACAGATCAAGGCTTTGGCCAGGAGATAGAATTTTAGCCTTTGCTGGATCTGATCGTGTTTCAAAAATAAAATTAATAAGTAGTCAATATACTAATTAGAATTTTTTCCATAAACATAATTGTAAGAAAAGAAATCCCACTTCACACACAATCACTTGAAACAATGAATTATTTATTAAAATTACATTTTGGTATGTGTAATAGTGCAGTTACATGGATGGTTACCTCTTCCTTGTCGTTGACTACAAAAGCTGCGATTCCCACTTGATGCGACGCATTATCAGGAATAGTAGAAATGGTTTGAGGCATCCAACGCACTAACATCACATATGATGGTTCTGCATGGTGGTACCGAAATCCCTCCTGCAACTCATCACATAGTATACAAATTGTATTATAGCATATTCTCGTGACTCGAAATTATTTACCAAATATTTCATGACAAACTGAATTCACAATAGATCAATGGTGGTGATAATTTTATGAAAAGCTAACCTCAATTACAACGGGAACTAGTTTGGCCTGTTCCTTGGGCACTTTAATCCACACCGCCTTTTTGCAATTCTTCCATAGCCAGCAACAAGTATGAATTAAAGCTATTATCATTGCCCTTTACATTTCATTGAAGGGATCTGTATTTATTAAAATAACAAAGCACTTAACCTGGTGTGCCCATTGAGGAAAGTGATGCTCTTTAATGAAGATGTTCATGAACATCAAGCAGCATATTTTCTATGTCAAATCTTCTACACCATCACATCTGTCTTCCGGGATTTCAGCAGTTCATGTATTCTTCCAGGTAGCCTATTTAAAACTGTTCCAACGTTGCTGATGATACGGTCGTTAGTAGCAGAATCCTCATTAGTTGGGAAATGCCACAGTAGTGTAAACTGCTGAGAAGAAGCAGCCTCCTCGTAAAAGGATAAATTGGTTTTTCAATACCTTAACAAATAGAAACGAGCTAAAACAATAATAGTGCAGGAGGCCATGCCCACCTTTGAAGGTGTGGGCGAGATTGAAGCAATTTCTTCCTAAGCGTGTGCAAAAAGAGGAATAAATGAATAAAGAAGCGGAATAATAATATGTGGTACAGGAGGGAAGTATATATATAGAAATTGGTAGGGTGAGAAGAATCAAACAAATGGAGGATTCTCGGATATGAGGCGAATGCTTCGGCGTTGGAAGCAAGCATCTTCTGCCACCCTTCCCTCTGTCTTTGTACGGTTTACCATTACTTGTTCTACACGTTGTGAAAATTAAGACCTTATATGCAAACCAACAACAAAATCTGAAAAACTTAACAAAAATCTATAAGCACGCAAAGCGTTTACCATTGATGGGAAGGTTAGTAATTGCACAGAAATGATATCGCTAGTTGTTATTAACGACGCGGTGGCAACATGGAAGCTGTTGCTGGTTTTAATATTAATACATGGAACCATGGAAGACATTGAATATTCGAGAAGAAATTTTCGAACGGTGAAGCTAAAGGAACCACAAATTGTCAAACAGAGAAAATTTCCAACGGTGAAGCTGAAGGAACCACAAATTCAATTTTATTTCGATATAAGGCTTAAACTTTCTAAACGTTGACCTTTTTAGTATTTTCACCGAGGCTTCTTTCATCTTTCTTTACATGTTGGATGTAGCTTAAAAATAATTTAAATAGATTTTTTATTAAACGTCTCTGTTTTCAAGTTTTTGAGAAATTTTTGGTGGTCAAAGGATGATATAATCAGAAAATACTTCATCATGTGTTCAAAAACTTAAATTACAATATTTTAATATTAATTAAATTTTAGATAAAATGTATATTCAATTTCTATGTTAATAATGAAATTTTAAAAATATAGACTTAGCATTTATAATAAATAGAAATTACTTTTAGAGATAATCATATCAAATATTTAAATTATTTAAAAATTATTTGTTTAGATAATTATTTTCTTAAAATAAATATTTAAGCATTAATTAGCTATGGACTAGCATATTTATATTTAGAAAAATTTATGTCAAAAATGTCTATTCTACATAGATTTGTCTAAAGATAGATATATGCTATTTTTAACTAAATTTATTTAATAACCATTTTTAATATAAAATATAATATATTTATATACTAATAATTTATTATTAATTTGATGGGAACCCTAGTTCAATTAGTTGAAAGCATCAATGTCATTGGAGACATTAAAAAGTGTGTTTGACACATTCTGCAAGCACATTGACCTAGCGAAGGAACAAGGCTTGCGAGCACTTTGGCCCAATGAGGGTTTGAACCCTAGTGGTCGTCACTACAACCAAGCGACATGACCATTGAACCATGCCCTTATCGGCGTTTCTATTACTTTTATGAATTATTATAAAAATAAGCTATTTTTTGGGATTTTAGCCTCTTCAAAATATTAATGATATATAATCATAGACATCTACCAAATACTTAGCAACTACTTCATCATTTTTTAATTTCTATATAGATTTAGAAATATTAAATATTGTTTAATTTATTTCTAACTAATCTTTTAATGCATGTTATATACATGGAAATGACTACATTCTTTAGATAATATTTATTTTTTATTAAAATGGCTAAGGACAACTTGAAGAGGATCCAAACTCACAAGATCCAAGGGGTGAAGGTTCATGCTAAGTTGAATTGGCTTAACTATGGGGAAAGGGGCTCCAAATTCATCTTCAACTACATTAGGGAAAAGATATTTAAGGAATAGATTGATCAAATTTGAGAAGGTTAAAAGCCATACATGATACAGGAGCATCCAGTGGTGTGAGGGCAATCTTGCATCACCCAAAAAGATGCTTTCCATTTTTGTTCCTCTTGTTTGATTTTTGTAAATGTTTTTGCATTTTTGTAGATGTTTTTGCATTTCTGGATACCCTTTTCATTGAATAAGAGTTTCCAACTTTCAGAACTGCTTTTCTGCTTTTTCTGCTCAACTGCTACTTTTAGCAGGTGTCAATTTTAAGGCGTGGGAAGACTAAAATTTATGGGAAATGCGATGGAAAATGCCTTCTGAAGCAAAGTTAGTCTCCCAAGACCGGTTCATGCCTTCGAAGTGCTATTCTGTTCCAGCTTTTGCCTTCGGGAAAACCTTTCCTGAAGCCCTACTGAGTACCAACTACTCCCATGCCTGCACAATTTTAGTCCTCTATCAAAGTTTTGAGTGCCATCACCCAGGGATCCTCCAATGCACAAACGGCTTTGAAAATGGAGTCCCGTGATCAAAAAGCAGGGTTCTGAAAGTTGTCGATTTTAAAAATGCTGTAATTTCAATTAGGGACTCAATGGTTTGATTTTAAATTGTAATTTTAGTGCCTTAACCACCAAAAAATCTATCTGAATGGTTGCTTTGGCCCCAAACCTGGAAAGGGCTATTTATGTGAAAAAGTTTCCTACTTTTAAAATCTTTTAAAAGAGAGTTCTTAATGCCGCATAAAGGGGATTCTCTAGAGGTTCCGTACTTTAAGGGGTGTCCTAGACTCTTTATATGACATAGAGCTTTTTGAGGATTTGTGATCCTCTACATGTAAGAAGTTCATAATATTGAATAAAATATTATTCTTTATTTTGTGAGTGTTTTTCTGTGTCTCGGGTTTGCTCCGTCATCAATACACCTCACGAGAAGAAATTCTCAATCAATTCCACACTTTCTTCAAAAACTTGTTCACCTTTGAAGGAAGAACTAAAGCTAACCATAAGGCTAGAGAGGTTATCAAAGGAATTATTTCAAAGAAGATAAGTGAAACAAATGAAACTAAACTCTTTGCTTGCATTACTAAGGAGGAAATTAAGAATGCCATTTTGTCTATGAGCAATGATAAGTTTTGTAGAAAAGATGGTTTGACTATGGAATTCTATCAAAAACTTCCTAAAATAGATTTGTGATGATCTTCTCCACGTCTACACTAAAGCTTTGGAAAGAGGTTCCCTAGGGGGTTGATCCCACAAAGTCGCTTCTCTTATTAAATTTCTTTGGGAGACTGATTTTGCTTAAACGGCTATATTTTAGAAAATATAATGATCAGTTCTTTTAAAATGATTAAAGATCTAATTGAAGAGGTTTTGATCAAACTACCTTTTGATCAAACCCCTTGAGAACTCAGCTCTAAACCACACCTATGTAATGTAGTCTCTTGGCACCTACCAAACATAAAACAAACTTTTGGACATCTTTTAGATCCAAATAAATTCATTTAAATTTTATTTTTTGTAACTATGTAGTCCTTATTATAAGCTTCCCAAAAAGTATAATTTTAAATAAATTTAATTTTATTATTATATTTATTTTTCATTTCTTGTGAATGTAGGTTTTTCACCAAAAATCAAACTCTCTATTCTGCAGATGTGGAAAAATAGAATATTGTCAATTTTTTTTTTTGAAAAATATGAGTGCACTAGATATTGAAGTCTTTGATCTAACAAAAAAAAATCATATTTTGATACATACAAAAAAAGTTACGCATTATATGGTTGCGGTATGTCTGAATTGTAATTGGTTTGACTTCGAAACTTGATTAAAGAAAAAATATTGAATAAAAATCTATCTAACCAAGTGGAAGCACTAGATATCGGAGTTACAATCAAAATCGGCATGAATTTAAATTTTATTCTTCATGGAAAAAAAAGCTTATGTGTTATACTCTGAGCCGCCACTTTTTAAAATTGTTGTTTTCTCTCAAAAACTAGTTTTCTCAAGGAGATGGTAAGAAGTGCAATCTGATTCCAAAAATTCCTGAAAAAATGGTTTTTAGAATCTCTGCCATAAAAAATGTCATGAAACTCTAGTTTGCATCATCTTCAAATTCCTCATGGTTTAGCCGCTATAGGAGCCCAAAAGTGAAGATTTAGTTAAAAAAAATTATTTTAGTGTCCAATTTGGCCAAAAATTGTAAATCACTATTGTGGGATCACCCCCCTAAGAAGACATTAATAAGGACATAATCAAACTTCTTCCCAAAGGGGGAGACGAGACTTTGATCAAGAATTGGAGGCCAATAACCCTTCTCAATATTTCATACAAGATTTTGGCCAAGGTTCTATTGGAGTGCACATTTATTTGTTGCATGCTCTTAAGTCCAACTTAGCATTTAGTGTAGTAGTTGCATTAATTTGTTTTGGTTTGTGCATTGATGGAGGGTGGTTACCTGCTTTCCCTATTGTCTTTCCATTTTTTCCTCATTCCTTTTCACAAGGCCTTTGTGCATTATAAAACCCAATTATTGTTAATGAAATCTCATCGACTGGTGAAATAGCATCATTTTTAGGTTGCTTCTCTACATTGTGAAGGTTGCAGGTTGTTATTCTGGGAACACCAATATGGTATCAGAGCGGTCAACCAACCTACCCTTCCTTGCTAAGAGTTTTCACCAGTTCAGCAAAGGAGTCGTGGAAACATCGCCTGCCATGAGAATGATATAAATTCCCCTGCTGTCAGAGGGAAACAATCATCTAGCCAATGCCCCCTTCACCAAAGCAACAAGTTGGCTTCTCTTGAGATTCTTTCCAAGAGAATACAAAGTGCTAGAGGCCTAGGCTCCATTCCTTACAACACTGGAGATGTCTTTGTGGGTGGAGATGGTATAGCGTTGCATACCAACTGCTTACAGACTACTGCTGGGTTGGAATGGCATTGGTTGCTCCCAATGATGAGACAAAGTTAGTAATCGTGGCTTTCTAGGAGGCAGTGAAGTCAAGAAGGAAGATCTATACCCCTTTGTGGGTGTTCTTCTTTTGAAGAAGTTTCAAATTTGGGCTTTTGCCTCTTGCCAGAGGAATCATCTCCCGCAGCATGGGCACTATCTCCTTGACTCTGTTTTTTTTTCACTTTCTGCCATGATAAATAACTTTAGTCTTTTACTAAAGTTTCCAAAGCCTCTTTGGCGTTAGGGTTTTTTGTGGGCCCGTTTGCGTTCTCTATAGATGAGTTCTTTAGTCCCACATTGGGTAGGTCAATGTTCTCCTAAGGCTTTAAATAGCCCATCATCCTGTCACTTTGTCATCGAGCTACTTGGCGTGTTTTGTTCTTTCTTTATTCCTGCAAGTCTTAGCACTTCCTTGAGTTGTGTGTGGCCTTTTCTCTTTGGTGATATGGCACTTCCATCTTTGGTGACTTGGCACAACCTCGAGCTATGTGGCCCGTTCTCTTTGGTAACTTGGCACTTCCACTTCCATCTTTGGCGACTTGGTAGTACCTTAATAGTGTTTGGCCTATTCTCCTTGGTGCCTTGGCACTTCCTTACTAGAGCTTGGCACAGCTTGCGAGGGTTTGAAAGTAGTTTGTGATCATATGGTGTGACCGAGAGCTTCGAAAGTGCCTAAAATAGGCATTTTTTTTCAAATTTGTGCAACTTTTGCAAACAAAGTCTGTTTTCAGCAAACGAGCAACCGTCATAAAGTTGCTTCAATGATATTCACTATGGGCAAGGTGTTTTTCTAGAAATTCTGTCATTTTATGCCTTTTTTACTAGCTTGAAGTTGCAAGTTGTTATTATTGTATCTCTTTGGAAAATTTGGTGTTTGGGAATTGTAAAATTGGTTTGTATCTATTCTTTGGGGACGGGTTTGTATCTTTCTTTTTAGTCCTTTGTGTCCACTTGTATATCATGTCAAAACCTAGGATTGATTTTCTCACTCCACACAACTATCACACATGGAAGCTCAAGATGTCACAATTGTTGCAATCTTGTGGTCTTTGGCAACTATTGGATGCCGACTAACCCGAATTCACTAAAACATTTGAGCAATTTGTTCATAGAAACAAAATGGACGAGGCTAAAGGACTCATAGGTATTCACGTGTCTGATAATTTATTGTTTCATGTTGCTGAATGTAAAACACCTAAAGAGGTGTGGGATAAGCTTGCCGAATTGTATGGTATGGTCAATCAGTTTAAGATCTTGCTACTTGAAGCCAATCTCACTTCTCTCTCTCTAGAAGTTTTTCCCTCCATTTAGATTTCCTTGCATAGTTCAAATTTATTTTGTTTCAATTAGAAGGATGGGTATGTGCAGGATTATCATGGAAAAAAAAGGCCCTTAAGTGGCAAAAAATTTAGAAAAATCAAAGTTAGGAAACTTGACGTAAAAATTTGAATAGGTTATCTATATTATTTCAAAAATATGTAAGAATAGAATCTGTAGAAAATTGAATGTAGTTTCTAAACTACTAGGCTTATTTTAAAAGAAAAAATATATATTTGGTAAAATTTGAAATTTCAATGCAGTTGGTACTTAAATTTTAGGGAAAATAAAGTGGGTGTCCTGCCCCACCTCACCCCTAACTACAATAAAATGATAATTTGTTTTATAATATTTTAGATATAAGTAGAGGACTCATGTCCCAATGTGATGCATATTTTTTTGTAATTTTTTTCCAAGTAAATAATTAATTATGAATTTTTTATTAAATTTTTAAAAAACTATAAAAACTCATATGTTTGACCACCTTAACTTGGTCAAAACTTCATGAAATTCCAATTCCTTTTCTTTTTTAATATGATAGTATGGAAGCATGAATGTGACACATGTTTCCCTGTGATTGAAAAATATGACATCATGAAAGCTATAGATGTTTTTCTAATCAAATCACCCATCAAAGACTTTTAGTTGTAATTCAAATAGAAAAAATTAATAATACCTTGGTTTTATTAAACTCAAAGTAAAGTATAATTTATACTGCTGGGTGCTTGAGAATCTCCTGGAAACTTTTCGTTTCATCAATTTTGGGTTAAAAAAAAGTTGTCAACCACATACCCTACACATACCCATCATATTGCCACTTTTTGGCCCATCATGATCCTGCACATACCCGGATGTGGTCATGGCAAAGAAGATAAGGAGTGTATTTTCTTGATCCTGTCTAAGCTTAGAGGTCCTTTTCAAGTGTTTTCCTCTACTTTCTATTCTACTATGGATGCTATGGGGGAAGATAATAAGATGCCTTCTTTTGAGGAATTTTTTGATCGATTGACTAGGGAGCAGGCCAAGTTGATTGAAATGGATGCTCTTCCTAAGAGTCATGCTTTAATGGCTCAATCTTCCAAGGGCAAGGGTAAGAATAAGAAGAAGCCAAAGATAGATTCATCTTCAGGTGGTGAGTCTCCCTCCAAGCCTAAGGCGAAGACTGATCAGAAGCATAATCCTTCACCTCCTCCTCCTTCTAACTTAGTCGAGTCAACTTCCAAGTCTAAGAAGAAGAAGGATAACTGTTCGTTCTATGGAAAATCTGGGCATAATGATGCACATTGTTTTGCAAGGCTAGCAACATTAGAGGAAGCTATGAGGAAGCATAATCTTGCCATGCCTAAGTCTTCTTCTTTAGGAAAAGGGAAAGCCCTCTTCGCTATGGCTTTACCCTCTACCAGTTCTAGTTGGATTCTTGATTATGGTGCTTCTCATCACGTGACTCATACTATGGATCTTCTTCATTCTCTTTTTGATAGTCTTACTTCACATATTGCTGTTGGGAACTCTTCTCAAATTCCAGTTTTGGGAACGGGCTCAATTTATAGGCAAGATGGTAGCGTTGATGATGTTCTTCTTGTTCATGATATTTCATAGAATTTGCTTTTTGTCTATCATATTTGTAATCATGGTGATGGAAGGCTTGTTGAGTTTTCTCCTACTAATATGACTATTCGCGAGATGCAAGTCCCTGAGAAGGTCATTGCTACATGAACAATTGACCATGCAGCCCGTTTGTATAGGTTCAATGGATTTGAGTCTTCATCAAGATCATCACTTATTGCTCATGCAGATTCTATGAGCAAGCTTTGGCACAAACGGTTTGGGCACTTGAATTACAAATATCTTCAGTAGACAAGCACACAAAATTTGGTAATTGGTCTACCTCAAATCTCTTGTTCAGATGGAGTTTGTGAAGGTTGTGTGCTTGGAAAGCATCATAGGGATCCTTTTCCTAAGAGTATGGCCACACATGCTTCGACACCCCTTGAGTTGGTTCATAGTGATATCATGTCATTCCCCACTCCTTCTTTTTCAGGGGCCAAGTATGTGCTCACCTTCATTGATGATTTTTCTAGGTGCACTTGGGTGTACTTTTTGAAGTACAAGGATGAGGTTCTTTGACATTTCATGACCTTCCTTGCATTTGTGGAGAAGCATTCAAGACATTCCCTTAAGAAGATTCACACAGATAATGGGGGGGGTATGTCAATTAGACGTTTCAAGAATTTTGTTGTACTAAGGGTATTCTTCATCAGTACATAGTGCCCTACACTCCTCAACAAAATGGTGTAGCCGAGCAAAAGAATAGAACTTTACGAGAGATGGCCAATTTTATGCTACAATCTAGATCCATGGCTCCCTCTTTTTGGGCAGAGGCTGTCAATTGTGCCAACTACATTCAGAACCGTATGCCCCACAAGGCAGTTCAAAATATGACTCCCGAGGAGGCATGGTCTCATGTCAAGCCCAAGGTTTCCTACTTTAGAGTACTTGGGAGTGATGCATGGACATTCATTCCAGATGGTTGGCACAAGGAAATGGAGAAGAAAAGTCAGTAGTTCATTTTTGTTGGCTATTGTGAGGATGTGAAGGGTTATCGGCTGTTTGACCCTGTCACTCAAGAGGTTCATTTTCACCATGATTATCAATTTGACAAGTCTTTCACTTTGAATAATTCTCCATCACAATTTTCTCCCTCTCTTCTTTCTAGTTCTTCTTCAGAGGATGTTGTGCTTCCAGTAGGTGATGATGATGATGATCCTAATCATGTTGTTCCTGATGATGGTATAGATCTTGTTCTTGATATTACTCCATCTTCTCTTTCTGCTCCACCTGCACCTCATCGAGCTTTATGGGCTCATACACTTCTTGAGGATGTTGGTTCTCTTGTAGGTGATCCCATAGCTACACGCTACACTCATTCCTGCACTTCAAGTATCAGTATTTTGAGTCATGCAGTTTCTACTGATCCTGAGAAGTTTTTGGATGCTTCAGGTGTTTCAAAATGGGATAGTGCTATGATAGAGGAGTATTCTTCTTTGATGAAGAATCATACTTGGGTTTGGTTCCTCTTCCTAAGGGAAGAAAGTTGGTTTGATGCAAGTGGGTGTATCGTACCAAGTTTGCAGGTAATGGTTCTATTTATAAGTATAAGGCTCGTCTAGTGGCTAAGGGCTTTTCTCAGGTTTAGGGTATTGACTATTCTAAGACCTTTGCTCTTATCGAAAAGATGGATTCCATACGCCTCGTGCTTTCTATTGCTACATCTTAGGGTTGGTCAGTGTATCAGATGGATGCGAAGAGTGCTTTCTTACATTGTGATTTTCATGAGGAGATCTATATGGAGCAACCACCCGACTTTGTGCAAGACCCTTCACTTGTTTTTAGGCTTTGACGTTCATTGTATGGTCTCAAACAGGCTCCTAGAGCTTGGTATGAGAAGATGGATAGTTTCTTGCTTGCTTCTGGATTCACTAGATGTCACTCTGATCCTACAGTTTACATTCAAAGGAATGCAGGGGATCTTCTCATTCTTGTTATTTATGTGGATGACTTGATTCTCACGGGGAGTTCTAGTGGCATGATTGAGGATACTAAGCAAGCTTTGATGGAGCATTTTGATATGACAGATCTTGGGTTGTTGCATTACTTACTTGGTCTTCAAATCCATCAGTCTTATGTCAGTATTTCTATCTTCCAGTAGAAGTATGCTCTTGATTTGCTTCAGAGGTTTAGGATGGCTAATTGCAAGCCAGCCCCTACTCCTTTTCAGTCAGGTGTTGTGTTGTCCACTAGTTGCACTACTCCATCTGTTGATTCTACTTTGTATCGGCAACTAGTTGGAAACCTTTTGTACTCAACACATAGTCATCTTGATATTTCCTTTGCTGTTGGTCGTGTCTCCTATTTCTCTCAAGATCCTCATGAGAGTCAATGGAAGGCAGCCAAGCGTATTTTATGATACATTCAGGGCACTCCATAGTTTTTCATTCACTACACATCAGGTGCTATTGAGCTTGTAGGCTTCATTGACTCAGATTGGGCTAGTGACGTTGATGATCGAAATTCTACTTCTAGTTTTGTTTTCTATCTTGGTTTTGGTCTGGTTGCTTGGTCCTACAAGAAGCAAACTACAATTTCATTATTATCAACCGAGGTTGAGTATCGAGGAGTTGTCTTGGCTAGTCAAGAGGTTCTTTGGCTTCGACAGTTGATGGCTGAGTTTGGCTTTCCTATTGATCACTCACTATTCTTTGGTGTGATAACCAAAGTGCTATACATATTTCTCACAACCCAGTGGAGCATCAACGCACTAAGCATATTAAGATCCACATGCACTTCATTCGGCAGCTCATTCAAGATGGTGTTCTTGCTTTGGAATATTTTCCTACGACGCATCAGGTTACAGACATCCTCACTAAACCTTTGGCATCCCCTTGATATCTTTAGTTGTGATTGATGTTAGGGCTGAAGGAAGTTGTCCTTGGGGGGTCTTGAAGAGTCCTCCTTCCTTTCACTTTTGTTCTCTCTTTTGGAGAGGGGTTTTCTCCCACAGGGTTTTTCTCCTTTTCTCTGGTTATGAGAGATTTGCATTGCATTGTAGTTGTACATGGGTACCTAACAAGGCTTTGTTGCTAGGACCTATAATGCATCTCATATTGCATATTGCACTTTCATTCATTTTTGGTTCTCCCTAAGTTACACTTAAGGGGGGGTGTTGGAGTGCACGTTTATTTGTTGCATGCTATTAAGTCCAACTTAGCATTTAGTGCAGTAGTTGCATTAATTTTTTTTGGTTTGTGCATAGATGGAGGGTGGTTACTTGCTTTCCCTGATGTCTTTCCATTTTTTCCTCGTGCCTTTTCACAATGCCTTTGTACATTATAAAACCCCATTATTGTTAATGAAATATCATCGAATGGTGAAATAACATCATTTTTAGGTTGCTTCTCTGCATTGTGAAGGTTGCAAGTTGTTGTTCTAGGAACACCAATACGTTCTAGCACTTAGGATGGTGAACATTCTCGCAAAATTTATCAATAGCACTCAAACTAGCATTATTAAGAGGATATATATTTTGGAAAATATCATTACAAGTTAGGAGGGTATGGATTGGCCTAGATTCTCGAAGCAGAACTCAGCTATGCTTTTATTAGACTTTAAAAATTTAGCCTATGATAGAGTGGAATGGTCCTTTCTAAGGAAGAATTTGGAAGCTTTTAGATTCCCTACTATATTTTGTAACATGTTCAACACCCTACTCAAAGACGTTGAATTTTTTTACATTTTGACCTTCACTTTTGCCACTTTAGTGACAAGGCATGCCCTCAACAACTCCATTAAGCTTTTTCAACTTTCAAACATTACATTAAATTATTTGGGCATTCTCCTAGGGAATGAAATACACTTTTTATGATTTATTTATATCAAATTAAGTGACTTTGTCTCTCCTAATGCATCCTTTGAGGATAAAATCCAGGTTTTCTTCTAATTTGATGTTTGAGCTTTGACATCTAAGTGGAAAAGCACTATTTTGGTCACTTAAATGATTTCCTGTTCTAATTTCTCATTAAAATTTAAGAGTTCCTACAATTTATCCACTTAGCTAATTTTTTCATCTAAAGTTCACCAAAATGACATTCTCATGATTGAGGGCATAACTAGACAATTAAGAGACACTTTTCCTTAAGTTTTGACAAGTGACATCCAAACATGTAACTCTCTCTCAAAAAGTACCTATGCATCCTTTTCTGGCATGAATCAAGTTGAAATAAACGGCTTGCCTTCAGAAGATATTGACCTTTAGAGGTCCATTAGGAAGGGGTGGCCCCTGGCACCTACTATCTTTATAATTGCTTCAGATGCTCTTCACTACCTTCTGAAGGACCACTCACAATCCCAACGGATTAAAGGCATAACGCTCCTGGATCAAAATGAGCTAATTAATATCCATTTTGTTGACGATACTACTATCTTCCTAAAGCTTGAAGAAAATAATTTTGAATCTCTTATGGTTAAAATTAAGCTTTTTTCCAAGCTTCTGGTGGAAAAAAAATCTAATGTTAAATCCAATGTCATGGGGTGGGAAGACTCTCCACTTGATTAGATTAAAAAGTGATTTTCAAGAGGTCCAAGTAAATAGATAAGTTACCTGGGCATACCTTTTTCCATCAGTCCAAATCTGAAGGAAATGTAGCTATGAATCCATGAAAAATTTGAGAAAATTTTGGGGGGATGGAAGAAACAACACCTCTCCCTTGAGGGTAGACTGCAAGTCCACCAAAAAAAGCATTTCTTCATATTGGATTTATTTTTCCTATGTTTGGTTTTTCAACAATTATCAAGTGAATGTGATCCAAAAAAGAATTTGTAGTTTCTTTTGGTCATATGGTAAAGGTAAAAGGAAAAGGGGCTTGGTGAAATGGGAGTGGTGTTGTATTGAAAAGGCTCATGGGGGGGTTGGGTTGAAGTATCTATGGCTTCATGGTGTTTCTTTGGACTCCAAGTGGATTGCCAAAGATATGGATGGAAATGAGCCATTGAAGATATGGGTAAGGAACAATATCATGCTTGCTACCCCAAAAAATGCTAAGGCTTGCAAAGGTTTTCCAATTTGTGATATTATCATGGGTAAGTACCCAATGACTCTAGTTGGCTCCATGGTTTTCAAAATCCTATGGAAGGCTTGGGAGTTCATTAAACATAATGTTGAGTTTAAGTCTAGTAATGTGGCTATTAACAATAACCTGAAATGCCAAAGTTTAAGTTCCATCTGGTGGAACCTCAAGCATCATAACAAACCTCTTTCTTTGCTACAAGGATATTCAGCTAAGATAAGGACCCAGATTAGTATCCACTTTCAAGGACATCCTAGCCAATGGTAGATTTTAAAAATGGGATAATTTAATTTCTGATTTTCACATTCCTTCTTCTAACTTAAGAACCTATATTCTGATTGTGGATGCATGTAAATATGTTGTGTTTCCTTCGAGCAATGATAGGGAACACAATCTTGGTTTTAACCTTCTCTAGATGGATAGTATTGCATTAAAAGATAATAAAGCTAAATTTGTATATAATGATCTTGTTAGTTTGATCTTTGTAATTGAGCATGATAATAATTGTTGGGGAGTTTCATTCCTAGATAGCAGGTGGCATAAGATCATTGGTTCTATTTGGCATAATATTAAAGAGCGTAAAAAGGCTTGCTTTAGGTGGCTTATTTTTTTTTCAAAATATTCCTTATAAGATTATTTTTTCTAATATAGACATTTGTAATTTTTGTAGAGTTCCATAATCCATTATGCATATCTCTTGTGATTGTTTCTATGTGAATGAAATTTGGAAAATATTTTGTAATAATTTTCTAATTTGGAACCCAAACAGAAAAGTTAATTGGAAAGAAGTTTTAATTAGAAACACGAAATTGAGTAGAGATAATCAAATGTTTTGGGATTGTTTGTCTTCTGAAATTCTATGGCACATTTAGAGGGCACGCAATGAAGATAAGTTTCAGGAATGTAGGAGGATGCTTACTGAATCTGCTAAACGAATCATGTTTCTTAACATTGTCTTACAAGTCTCAATTCACACTGCAATCTCCATGCCCAAGTTCTGGAGGCTAATTAGAGAAGGCAATGTGGAAATCAACAAGGGAGAGGTGAGATGTGGGCATGCCTATCACCGCAAATGTGAAGGTCGAGGTATTTCTTAGAGCGTTGAATGAATTTCAAAGGACATTCAATAATGTAGCTGGTGGTGGCATCGGAAGGCCAAGGCAACCCTCTTAGCCTGGTCCAGCTATCTCAGATGAACTGGCCCAGCCGGCAGGGAGGAGGTTGGGTGAAGATGAAGGGAGCAGTAACATCTAGCATGTTTTTTGCTCTCTACCAGTGGTTTAGGCGGATAATATGTTTTTTGTGTCTTATATAACTCGACATGCATTTTTTTTTTCACGACGGGTGGCATGTTTTTTTTTGCGCAGCATGTAACCTTGTATGGGCCTGATGTAAATTATGCTCTCATGTATAATGTTGATAGGAAAAATCTACAGATCACAGTTATCTGAACTCGACTCGGGTTTTGAATGTAACAGCTTAACATACTAATATTAATACCGAAAAAACATAATAAATTTATGTATTAATAATTCATTATTAATTTGATGGGGACCCTAGCTCGACTGGTTGAAAGCATCAATGTCACTAGACACATTAAAAAGTTTGTTCAATGAATTCCACGTTATAAACCTGACATAGATTGATTCATCAAATAATATACTTTCTATTATTTTTATGAAGTATTATAAAAATAAGCTAATTTTTGGGATTTTAGCCTCTTCAAAATATTAATGATATATAATTGTAGACAACTACCAAATACTTAAGAACTACTGAACATCATTTTTTATTTTCTATATAGATTTAGAAATTTTAAATATTGTTTCATATCTTTTTAACTAATCTTTGTATACATTTATATGCATGGAAATTTCTACTTTCTTTAGATAATATTTATTTTTTATTGAAATCATAAATTTTATTTGGTTTTTCCTTCAATATCTATACACTTATACTTCCATGAATCATATGTGTTTTATTTTTAAAAATTTTGAAAACTAAATTTGAAATAGATTATTTTTTATATATGTACTATTTTATTTACGTATGTTTTAGAAAAAGGATAAAATTATATCATTGAAAATAAATTGCATCTAATTACAACACTATGATTTCTTGACAGTCATAGATTGAAATTGCCTCCAAAGTAGAAAAATCCAAAGAAGATTCACATAATACCGATAAACACATAAAATACCAAGCCAAAAACTAAACCAAAGTTAGAAGAAAGAAATTAAGCTTGTTGATGATAAATAAGCTAACAAATATTTTTTTATTTGTCCTAGAGAAAAGATACCCACTCAGCGACACCACATCTAGCCCAAATTTCAACACAATACTATATGTGATCATCAATATAGTATATTTAGAAAATGAATTAAACCCAGTTATAGCTCTTCATAGCCTCCTCCTAAAAATAAATTCTCCATTTTAACATATATTCAAACACCATATATATATTATTTATGAAATGAATAGTAAAATATCATAATTTTGATCAAATTCCAAAAAGATCATCCTCCTAAATTATCTTATGCATTAAGAGTGAATCATAAGGAACTTTCATATTTTAATTTCATAGTATTGTCTTACACATGATGATGCCATTAGTTTTTCTAGAACAAATTATTAGTTAAAATAGGGTCATGTCATAAATATTAGCTGTAAGTGGGATACAATTTTTCTTTGATGTGAGAGTAAAATTATTATATATATATATATATATATATTTTTAAAAATCACAATATTAGGATCTAAGGTTGAACCACCTTTATCATTATTGTTTGACTTATTAAATACCATTAAATATAAAATAGAAACTCTAATACAATCATCTAACTACTAAGATTGAAGAGGAACATAAACCTAGTGTATGAGCTAGACTTATTTATATGCTCGTAAGCTTCATTAATGCATATGGTTTTTTTTAATAATGTATCAAATTTCCCCAAAATCACTTTTTCATCCTTTATAATATCTTACAAAATAGTATTAAACATAACTATACTTACTCCTTGCATGAAAGGCATGATTCATTATGAATTAGGCAACACTTTGGCTGTCATGCCAATATATAATCACTCTATAGTCTACCCTCAAATATTAACATAGTCTCTATATCCAAATGGCCTCCTTATTAAGATTACTAAATTTGACCAATTTTCTAAATATGGAAAAAGTTTCTAAGTTTAACAACACTACCAATTATCTTACCAATGAGTTCGCACCATTGAGCTTATGTAATTGTGCAATTTTTATTTAGATTTGAATGACCTATTTTCTATATTTTTTACTTTTATCAAATTTTAATTGTCTAATTAGTTTTAAAGTTGAAACACTCTTAACTTGCATAAAAGAACACCGTTTTAGGACCAATTAAAAAAAAGGCATACATTTTAAGCCATAAATAGTACTATAATTTTTTCATTCACATTCTATAAGCACATATTACTAACATTATTTGACTTTTTTTGGCCCTATGAAAGCTCTGCTAATCTAGCTTCTTACATTATAATACATACTAAATAACATGTCAAATTTTATAATATATAGGAGGTTAATTTCACACTTATTACTAAATAGATTTAATTTTTGCTTCTTATTCTACTACATATATTTTTCTATTTTACATCATGGATCCTACTACTTCGATTAAAATGAAACACTTAGAAAGGACACCATAATTATCCAATGAGAATATCCTCATTGTAGTCATGTAGAGAAAAAAACTAAGTGAGATAAAATGAGATGAGATTGTTAGATTTTTTTAGGGTCTTTGAATCTTTAAACAAAATTATTCAAATTTTAAAATTTATTTAATTGTGTGAAAAAATATGTAAGACAAGGTCATGTTGATCCTTGTAATTTTCTTACAAATTTAAAAGATTGAAAAAATAGTTGAGGTTGTGTGGGATTATAAAGAAGTAGAATGCATAGATGCTTATTTTTTATATTTAAATTAGGTCTTGATTATTGTATCTTTGTCTCTACTTATCATGCTACAAAAATTGCTTTTGTACAACATTTCATATGTCTGCAATTGATGAGTTTGTTGCATCTCTAATAATGGAGCCAGACAAGCCCATTCTAGTGCGAGTCCTTAATTCTTCTAAATCAATGGCTTGAAGACTCTTCAAGACAAGAAGAAAAACAAGTTTTATAGTAAGGATATGAAATAGATGAGAACTAACAATAAAGATTGTATTAAGGATAAGAATTATAAATACCCCAATTCTTATAAAATATATTCATCTGCTTTCAAAGGTAAGAAACACCAAAGGAGAAATAATCTTACAAAGAGATAATAGTCTACTTATCAAGTGAACAAATAAAGATATTGAAATTAATAAGATTGCAATGCTAGTGAATTTTCTCTCATTCTCAATTTTATAATCATTGTAAAGAAAAAAAATAGTTATAAGAATATCATTTGATACAAATCCAAATACAAATAAAAATAGTATACAATTTAAACAACCTATGTATTCTCAAAGTCCACAAGAAATTTCTATGTGATTAAAATTTGTGTGCAAACAAATACAATTGACCTCAACCAAATAAAAATATATTTTTTGTATAATTAAAATTATTTTTCACATTATTTTATTCTCTTGCATGGTTGAGTTATCCCTCCACAATTACACCTTAACTTTTTATCTTGTAAATTTAAGTCTTATTTTAAGACATCTAATTTGTTCATTGATCCATTAATTATCAAACCTCCTAATATTCATTTAAACTTTTCTATTTTTTTTTGTCTCCAAAGAATTTGTGTTACTTAATTCTTTTGTCTATTATCATTGATAATAAGGTTTTGTACAATAACTTTGTTTAACTTTTTAATGGTTTAAATATTATAAAGATTAAAAAACAAATCATCTAGTCGTCCGGTCAAAGCTTCAGTTTTAAACTTAAAAAACAATTGCAAACGTTCTTTATTCTTATAGGGGATCTGTTTTTATTTATTTATTTAATTAATGAATACAGAAATATTATTAAATAACTAATAAATGGCATTGCTTTGAACCGATCCACAAACAAAACGGACAAAAGCGAACCTAATATAACTAGAGGCCAAGAAGGGAAACCGAATAGACAATAAACTCTTCTTCTATTAACTCGTACGAAACATTAAATTTAATAATTTCGTTGGAGAATTAAAGACTATGAACATAGAATAAATTTAAAGTATACAGCCAGCTCAAAAATTCCTACATACTGTTTATGTATTATCAAGATACTTCAAAACTTTTAAAACTTAATAAACAGTCTACTTATGTACAATTTTATGAAATTACATGAGTTTTAGTCCATGCTAATCACTGTTCAAGCATTTAATCTATATATACAGACAACTACAATGAACTGTACACAAAACGAGTGACTGACGTCCATTCTATCACCGTATTCCAATCAGCTATTCAGTGTCGATAGGATTGCAGTAAAAAACAGAGGGTTTGCGCGATGGTATTTCAATGCCTGAAAATCCTGTATATCTTCCGTTCATGTTGGCAATACACACGTCAACCATGTCTTTTAGAAGTTTGCTTTGCTGGATTTTTGGCTGAGCTGCGAATTCGTCTACCGCCATCCACTGAACAAAACAAATTTCGACATCACTTACGTGGTATTGAAATTATTCGACTTGAAAACTACAACCTTCTGATCGAATACGTACCTTTCCTGCTGAAATTTCAGTATCTTGTATAACAATGTCAGAAGAAAGAGATTTCATCATACACACGAAAAGTAGATCAGATTTTCCGAAAGGAGCATTATGGCCATCCCTGTAGTTCATGCAGCGACAACTATTAGAAAGCTAAAGTTTAATCGATAAAACTTTCCCATCTTCTTAGCAATTATGAAACAATGTTACAGCACAGTCAGCCTATATATGATGAATTTTTTCTCTACCTGAACCCGACCACTTGTACGAATTCCGTATCAATCTGTAGAAAAATGAAGAGTAAATTTAAATTATAATAAATGCTTGAAATCATAATACAAAGTAGTGAAAAATCATAATTCAGAGGAAGGAGGTGAGCAATGTGACATTTAATTCCTTCACCCTACGACGCATAAATTGGCCATAAATACTTTACTGGGTGACTTGTAATTTCATCTTAAAACTAGAAAGTAATAAATTTATTTATTCTAGGCTTGATATATCTAACTTAAATCTAATACCTGTTTTATCCTTCCTGTGGGCATTTTCCACAATCCTGAATCTTTGTAAGGTCCACACTTTTCCTGAACTACGAGAACCTACATTAACATTGGCATGAGAAATTATGTAATAGATTTATCACTTCAATTTAATGGTTAGACATCAGTACGTTCACCACAATCAACCGGCTTTATAAACTTTTTCATACACAACTATATAAGAAACAGATCAAGGCTTTGGCCAGGAGATAGAATTTTAGCCTTTGCTGGATCTGATCGTGTTTCAAAAATAAAATTAATAAGTAGTCAATATACTAATTAAAATTTTTTCCATAAACATAATTGTAAGAAAAGAAATCCCACTTCACACACAATCACTTGAAACAATGAATTATTTATTAAAATTACATTTTGGTATGTGTAATAGTGCAGTTACATGGATGGTTACCTCTTCCTTGTCGTTGACTACAAAAGCTGCGATTCCCACTTGATGCGACGCATTATCAGGAATAGTAGAAATGGTTTGAGGCATCCAACGCACTAACATCACATATGATGGTTCTGCATGGTGGTACCGAAATCCCTCCTGCAACTCATCACATAGTATACAAATTGTATTATAGCATATTCTCATGACTCGAAATTATTTACGAAATATTGCATGACAAACTGAATTCACAATAGATCAATGGTGGTAACAATTTTATGAAAAGCTAACCTCAATTACAACGGGAACTAGTTTGGCCTGTTCCTTGGGCACTTTAATCCACACCGCCTTTTTACCCTTCATAGCCAACAAGTATGAATTGAAGCTATTATTTATTGCCCTTTACATTTATTGAAGGATCTGTATTTACAGTCAACAAAGCACTAACCTGGTGTGCCCATTGAGAAAGTGATGCCTTAAATGAGGATGCAAAACGATGAACATCGTTGTGCATATTTTCTATGTCAACCTCTACACCATTATATCTGTCTTCCTGGGCTTTCAATAGTTCATGTATTTCTTCCGCAGGTAGCTCATTTAAAACTGTTCCAACGTTGTTGATGGCATTATCGTTAGTAGCAGAATCCTCATTAGTTGGGAATGCCATTGTGTAGTGTAAACTGCTGAGCAGCAAGCAGCCTCCTGCAAAAGGATAAATTGGTTTTTTCAATACCTAACAAATAGAAACGAAAATAAACAATAATAGTGCAGGAGGCCATGCCCACCTTTTGAATGCTGGTGTGGGCGAGATTGAAGTTGCCTCTTCCTGAGCGTGTGCAAAAAGAGGAATAAATGAATAAAGAAGCGGAATAATAATATGTGGTACAGGAGGGAAGTATATATATATATAGAAATTGGTAGGGTGAGAAGAATCAAACAAATGGAGGATTCTCGGATATGAGGCGAATGCTTCGGCGTTGGAAGCAAGCATCTTCTGCCACCCTTCCCTCTGTCTTTGTACGGTTTACCATTACTTGTTCTACACGTTGTGAAAATTAAGACCTTATATGCAAACCAACAACAAAATCTGAAAAACTTAACAAAAATCTATAAGCACGCAAAGCGTTTACCATTGATGGGAAGGTTAGTAATTGCACAGAAATGATATCGCTAGTTGTTATTAACGACGCGGTGGCAACATGGAAGCTGTTGCTGGTTTTAATATTAATACATGGAACCATGGAAGACATTGAATATTCGAGAAGAAATTTTCGAACGGTGAAGCTAAAGGAACCACAAATTGTCAAACAGAGAAAATTTCCAACGGTGAAGCTGAAGGAACCACAAATTCAATTTTATTTCGATATAAGGCTTAAACTTTCTAAACGTTGACCTTTTTAGTATTTTCACCGAGGCTTCTTTCGTCTTTCTTTACATGTTGGATGTAGCTTAAAAATAATTTAAATAGATTTTTTATTAAACGTCTCTGTTTTCAAGTTTTTGAGAAATTTTTGGTGGTCAAAGGATGATATAATCAGAAAATACTTCATCATGTGTTCAAAAATTTAAATTACAATATTTTAATATTAATTAAATTTTAGATAAAATGTATATTCAATTTCTATGTTAATAATGAAATTTTTAAAATATAGACTTAGCATTTATAATAAATAGAAATTACTTTTAGAGATAATCATATCAAATATTTAAATTATTTAAAAATTATTTGTTTAGATAATTATTTTCTTGAAATAAATATTTAAGCATTAATTAGCTATGGACTAGCATATTTATATTTAGAAAAATTTATGTCAAAAATGTCTATTCTACAATGATTTGTCTAAAGATAGATATATGCTATTTTTAACTAAATTTATTTAATAACCATTTTTAATATAAAATATAATATATTTATATACTAATAATTTATTATTAATTTGATGGGAACATTAAAAAGTGTGTTTGACGCATTCCACATTATAGAGGGCATAAATTGATTCGTCAAATAATATAGTTTATATTACTTCTTTTATTTTATTTATTTTATTTTTTTAAAAAGGTGCAATACACCCATATTATTAGGGGTAAACACTTTTGACCAGAGCTATGAACCGGGTACAAGAAACCACAAGAAACTACCAAACCTGCAAGCATATTGACCTAGGAACAAGGCCTGCGAGCACTTTGGCCCAACGAGGGTTTGAACCCTAGTGGTCGTCACTACAACTAAGCGACATGACCATTGAGCCATGCCCTTATTGGCGTTTCTATTACTTTTATGAATTATTATAAAAATAAGCTATTTTTGGGGATTTTAGCCTCTTCAAAATATTAATGATATATAATCATAGACATCTACCAAATACTTAGCAACTACTTCATCATTTTTTAATTTCTATATAGATTTAGAAATATTAAATATTGTTTAATTTATTTCTAACTAATCTTTTAATGCATGTTATATACATGGAAATGACTACTTTCTTTAGATAATATTTATTTTTTATTGAAATGGCTAAGGACAACTTGAAGAGGATCCAAACTCACAAGATCCAAGGGCTGAAGGTTCATGCTAAGTTGAATTGGCTTAACTATGGGGAAAAGGGCTCCAAATTCATCTTCAACTACATTAGGGAAAAAAGATTTAAGGAATAGATTGATCAAATTTGAGAAGGTTAAAAGCCATACATGATACAGGAGCATCCAGTGGTGTGAGGGCAATCTTGCATCACCCAAAAAGATGCTTTCCATTTTTGTTCCTCTTGTTTGCTTTTTGTAAATGTTTTTTGCATTTTTGTAGATGTTTTTGCATTTCTGGATACCCTTTTCATCGAATAAGAGTTTCCAACTTTCAGAACTGCTTTTCTGCTTTTTCTGCTCAACTGCTATTTTTAGCAGGTGTCAATTTTAAGGCGTGGGAAGACTAAAATTTATGGGAAGGTTTGTGATGGAAAAATAAGCACTTTGGCGAAAGAATCAGGTCAAGATCATTCATGGCTTGAAAGTTATTCAAGTTCCAGTTTATGCTTTTTGCCCTGAAAAACCTTCTGAGTCCAATTTGAGGCACTAAACGGTTCCGTATGGGCCCAATGATCTATTTAGGATCTAGGACTAGTTGCTTACAAAATGCTTAACGTTAAAAGATCAATTATTACAACGCTTAACTTAAATGATTACAAATTAAATGCTCAAATGAAATAATGAACATACCATAAAATAAATGCCAAGGTAATGAACTGAGAAAGAAAGAGAGAAGAAATAGAGAGACGAAACCACAATTGATAACGGAGTTCGTCCCTAAGGACTACGTCTCCGGGTCCCTCTCCAATGGAGGACCGATCCGATTAGCTCCAAATTCAATTACAATGGCTTCAAGACTATCTCCTTCAAGCATTCAGCAGCATGACAGTACTCTGATATGCAGAAATGTCTTCAAGAACTCTCGAGCATTCTCTCGCTATCTCCACCTGGACCTCTTAAAACAAGGTCTATACCCCTCCTTTTATACAAAAAACTTGCCTAATATGGCTTAACCACTTCATTAAGTGCATATCTTCCCTGATCAGCTCGTATCAGGTCTATTCCATCCTCTGCAATCTTCTGGTTATAGGTTGTTTAGGCATATCTTGTTTGTTATGGCCTAAAAAGCCTTTTGGTTAAGGCTCGGCCAATAGAATAACAACAAAACAAACCGAGCTCATATACATATTTAGAACCATCGCGTGGTTCAACGGTGGATGATAATTTTATTAGCCGCGGGGTCGGCGGTTCCAACCCTGCCGGCCTCGCTTTACACACAATATCCAAACCGATATTCAACAAAAGCACTCTCTTCCACACATATACCGAACGCACCGGTGGCCTAACGGTAAAGACTATTTTAAATGACTATGTGGTCGGGGGTTCCAACCTCCTCTGGCCATTTTTAAACCCGCACTCCAATAGAATAAACAACAAAACAAAACAAGGCCACATATTTGTTTGGAGGTTGCGTGTGGTGCAACGGCTAACACCCCCGCCGTTTCGGCAGAGATCGCGGGTTCCAGTCCGCATACTAATTTTATTCAAACAACTCAACCACCGACCGGGGAGTGCAATACCATAGTGCCATGTGTCAAAAAGCCATTCGCCAGAACTGTCGATGTGTCCGATAATGCAGACGACAAATATGCTGACTGTGAGCCACGTGTCAAACCCAGATTGGCCAAAATCTGCCGATGTAGCTCTACCGTACGTTGACTGTGTCAACGACTGGACTGCCACGTGGGATGCTGACTGTGATGCCGTGCTGTACGGAATGACACGTGTCACCTGCTGATTGGTCCGTACGATCTGAATCACCTGCCACGTGTTGGGCTGAAATTCGTCCACTTTGCTTCCGTACTGTACGGACTGACACGTCAGCATGATGACGTCATCTTCTGTACCCTCAAGTCAACCAAACTTTGACTGCTTCTAGCTCGAGCATACGATGTCAGAATTCGATGAAACGAATGTCGTCGGAATCGTCTCGACGAGCTCTTCGCGATGACGCTGCTTCCATTGATTTTTGAGATGATTTTTTTCACCTTCTGGATGCCCCTAAACCCTGTTTGACTGGAAGTTTGACTGGACGTAACTTGCACAAACGGAGTCCTTTTCGACCCGTTCAAGTTGCGTTGTAATTAGGACATCGTTCTCTTTCTGATGAAGCTAAAATCTGGAGCATTGGGAACACTTCAATTTTCACTAAAAAATTGTCCCCAGGATCAGGCCTCCCCACTAGAGAGCTTTAGGACCTCCGAAAGCTTGATTACTTGGAAAGTAAGTGAGGGTAAAGTTCCCTCACTTTACCAATCTCCATCCATTTTGCTTTGCTTGGATGCATCCCCTTCAGGCCCACTCTGAGGTACTCAACATTTCCCCTTCGTGAAGTTCTGACATTCCTGTCGAGAATAACATCTTCTGGCAGCTCTGACATGTACTCTGGAGAAAGGTCATCAACTGATGGAACCTGAATGTTTGTGACCTCATCTAGGATCATTGGAGGCTCATACAGTTTCAAATTCTCAACATTGACAACCGAGTAAATATGCATGTATGGAGGAAGATTGAGGCGTAAGGCATTGGTACCAATCTTCTCAAGGATCTCAAAAGGACCATATCTAATTGGCTTAAGTTTTTTACCTTCACCTTGCATCCTTTCCTTGCTGATATGTAACCAAACTCTGTCTCCAACCTGAAAATGATGATCAGTGCGATGCTTGTCATGGCGAACCTTGTATTTTGCTTGGCTCTGTTCCAATCGTGCTTCCAGCTGCTTGATGAATTGCTTGGACTTTCGGATGAACTTCAAAGCCTTCTGCATCATGGCGTCCATCTTCAACATCATCTTTCCCAAAAGAAAATCCATCGGTGTCTTGGGCACATAACCAAAGCATGTCTCAAAGGAGACCTCTTAGTAGAAGAATGTGCTGCATGGTTGTAGGCATGCTGCACATAATGAAGACTCTCATCCCACAACTTAGGATGCTTACTGCAATAACCTCTGAGTAGATGCACAACTGTCCTGTTTACAACCTCTGTCTGCCCGTCGGTCTGCGGATGGAAGGCTGTACTCTTCTTCAGTTTGGTGTCCATGAGTCCCCACAAAGTTGACCAAAATTCCCCCAAGAATCGAGAATCTCGATCCGATACAATAGAAGTAGGTAACCCAAAATGAACCCATACAAATTGAAAGTACATATGGTATCAGTTCAGCGGTGACTTGCTTTTTGGCATTAAGATACACATTTTGCTGAACCGATCAACTACTACATACAAATAATCATGTCCCTTCCTAGACATAGGTAACCCCCAACAAAGTCCATTGACACACTTTCCCATGGACGAGAAGGTACAGGTAGAGGTGTGTACAAACCCAATTTCCTGTTACTAGGCTTACTAGTTGCACACATAACACAACCTCTAATATACTTAGTTATAGTTTCTTGCATACGAGGCCAATAACAATATTTCTGCAGCTGAGTCAATGTTTTGTTTACCCCAAAGTGTCTTGCAATCAATGAGGTATGTGCTTCTCTAATCACCTGTGCTTGTTCATCTTTTGGAACACATAATTTACCCAAGTGATATAATAGTTTATCCTGCACATAATAGTCTTTCTCTTCTACATGTTTACCATTCATTAAAGCAGCATAGATATCCTTAAAGTTCTCATCATTAGCATATTGTTCTTGAAAACTTTCTTGAACCATAGAACTATTCTGAAGGATTATCAAAGAATTCATCATAGGAGGTCTAGAGAGCATGTCTGCTACTTTGTTATGGGTACCTTTCTTATACTTAATAACCAAATGAAACTGTTGTAGAAAACCCATCCACCGAAAGTGCCTACTTTGTTGCAGTTTAGTTTGTGAGTGCAAATATTGAAGTGGCTGGTGATCAGTGTGGATTACAGTTTCTTTCCCCATTATGTAATGTTTCCATTTTTTAACACTGAACTAAAGCATAAAGTTCTTTATCATACGTGGGATAGTTACTTACTGCTCCTGAAAAAGTTTCAGAGTGGTAGCAAACTGGTTTACCTCTTTGCATGAGTACTACTCCCATGGCAAACCCACTCGCATCTGTCTCGATCTCAAATGGTTGATGTAGATCTGGTAAGGCCAAAATTGGTGCGGTGCTCAACTTTCCCTTCAAAGTGTCGAAAGCCTTCTGTTGTGGACCTCCCCACTGAAAAGTTGCCTTTGTACTGGTTAATGCATGCAATGGTGATGCTATATAAGAGAAATTTGCAATAAACTTTCTCCAGTACTGAACTGCACCTAGAAACTTCTGACCTCTGTGACTTTACTTGGCTTAGGCCATTTTACAATAGCTTCGACCTTCGCAGGGTCTACTTTCAATTGACCACTCCCTACGACATAGCCTAAGTACACTAAGGATGTCTTAGCAAATTCACATTTAGACATCTTTACATAGAGTTTTTCTTTTCTCAATACATCAAAGACTTTCTTTACATGACTTACATGATCTTTCAAAGTTCGACTGAATACCTCATATTTATCATCTTCTTTGGCTTTTACAAGCATCAATGCAAAGTTTTTACTTGAGTTGACCAACCTCTTCATTTGACCAGCATTAACTAGTGTAAGATTAGTCTTCACCTTATGTGCCCGTACAATGTATTCTACCCCATCTTTAAAAAGATGATACTTATTCTCCCCCCTATAAAAGATTGCTTTTCTGTCATAAAGATAAGGACTCCCTAACACAAGCCCACAAATATCCAAAGGGACCACATCGACTTCTACCTCATCTACAAAGTTTGCAGTGATAGCAAATCTCAATTTACACTATTTAGTTACTTTTAATTGTGCATCATTGCAAACCCATCCGAGTGGATATGGTTTCGGATGAGGTGTTGTAGCCAAATTAAGTTTCTTTACAACTTCTTCAGATATTAAGTTGACTTGTGAACCCGTATCAAATAGAGTATCAATCTTAGTGTGTTTTGTTACAACACGAATATGAAACAATTCATTTCTTTGCTTATCAACCTTAGGAGAAGATTCTTTACTTGTACTTGCACTAGCATTAGAAAAACTTGCATCAGATGAGAGAGATATACCTTTCCTTTTACCTTGGATTCCGGTAGCGACAATCTTTGTCTCATCTCCGGAGTCTGAACCAAGATCCTATTGAATCACTGCAGTAGTCTTCTGCTTGCCTTTATTACCTCCATATATTTTTGGCCTCAACTCAGGATGAAGCTTCCAACATCTTGAATCATCATGCCCCTCTTTCTTGCAATGGGAGCACGTGGGTTTCTCACCCTCTTTCTTAGCTGTAGCTGTTTTCTTCCCTTTGCCTTGATCTTTGTCTTTGTCTTTCCCTTTAGACTTACCCTCAAACTTAGATGGATTCTTGGAAAAGTTATCACTAAAAGTGTTCTTACCCCTTGACTCTATATGAGTAGCTTGAACAGACACCTCGTCTAGATTGTTGGGACTCAACATCAAAATAGTGTGCCTAAGGTAAGAATGTAAACCACCAATATACTTAAGTAATGTGTCTTGGGTATACAAGGGAACATTTAGAGCAATGGCCCATTTCCTAAACTCATGAGTATACTCCTGGACAGACTGCCCCTTACCTTGCCTAAAGGTTTGCCAATTCATGGTTAACTGTTGCATGTAACCTAAAGGGTAGAATTGTTTCCTAAGGGCAGCAACAAACTCCATCCAAGACATATTAACTTGACCATGGCGAGCAATTTCTTCACGAGTTTTACTCTCCCACCAGGTGAGAGCTGTACCTCCCAACCGGAGAGTTGCTAATTGAATCCTAGAAGCATCTTCTACTAGGCCTTGTATCCTACAGTATACTTCTACTTGTTGGACCCAATCGTCTAATTTCTCAGCATTTAACTCCCCACAGTATTTAGGTAACTCAAATTTTACATCAAGCTTAATTACAGGCTTAGACTTGCTCTTAAATGGATTTACATTAGAAGAAGGAGAAGGAGAAGGAGGAGAAGAAGGGGGAGAAGAAGAAGAGGGAGAAGATGGAGGAGAAGGAGTTTTCGGAATTTTCTCCTTTGTGTCTTTTTGATCTTCCTGCTTCTTGTGCTTTGAAGAACCTCCCTTTTCGTGCTTCTTCTTGTCTGCATAAATTTCCTCCACCATTGCCTTCATGTCAAGGAATAGCTTCTGAAAATCCTTGTCACTAAGCTCTGAACTTTGTCCACCTTCTTTCGCTTCCATCTGTGACGGTTGATTAACTCTTCGTCTTCCGATTTCTGGATTGTATTCTTCAAGTTCTCCTTCGCCTCGTTGCAACCTGGATCTCGTTAGCATTCAAATTGCAATACAAGCCACATACATAGCTCTGATACCAACTTGATCTATTTAAGGATCTAGGACTGAATTTAACTGAGTGCTTAGCGTTAAAAGATCGAATTATTACAACAGCTTAGCTTAAATGATTACAAATTAAAATGCTCAAATGAAATAATGAACATAACATAAAATAAATGCGAAGATGGCAAAAGAGAGAAGAAATAGAAGTGAAACCTGGTGATAGCGGAGTTAAAGGCCCTAAGGACTTCGTCTCGGGTCCTCTCGATGGAGGACCCGATCGGTCAGCTCAAATTCAATTACAATGGCTTCAAGACTATCTCCTTCAAGCGTGTGACATGGCCGATTACTCACGATGTCTGAAATGTCTTCAAAGAACTCTCGAGCATTCTCTGGCTATCTCCCACCTGGACCTCTTAAAACGGTCTATACCCCTCCTTTTATACAAAACTTGCCTAATGTAAAAGCCCAACCACTTCATTAAGTGCATATCTTCCACTGATCATTTCGTGTCGGGTCTATTCCATCCTCTGCCGATCTTAGTTTATAGGTTGTTTAGAGGCATATCTTGTTTGTTATGGCCTAAAAAGCCTTTTGGGTAAGGCTCGGCCAATAGAATAACAACAAAACAAACCGAGCTCATATACATATTTAGAACCATCGAGTGGTTCAACGGTGGATGATAATTTTGTTAGCCGTGGGGTCGGCGGCTCCAACCCGACCTGAAAACTTTACACAATATCAAACCGATATTCAACAAAGCACTCTGCCACACATATGCGAGCGCTTACCGGTGGCCTAGCGGTAAAAGACTATTTTAAATGACTATGCGATTGAGTTCCAACCTCCTCAGGCGTTTTAAACCCGCACTCCAACAGAATAAACAAAAAAACAAAACAAGGCCACATATTTGTTTGGAGGTTGCGTGTGGTGCAACGGCTAACACCCCCGCCGTTTCGGCAGAGATCGCGGGTTCCAGTCCGCATACTAATTTTATTCAAAAAACTCAACCACCGACCGGGGAGCGCAATACCATAGTGCCATGTGTCAAAAAGCCATTCGCCAGATCTGTCGATGTGTCTGATAATGCAGACGACAAATACGCTGACTGTGAGCCACGTGTCAAACCCAGATTGGCCAAAATCTGCCGACGTAGCTCTACCGTACGTTGACTGTGTCAACGACTGGACTGCCACGTGGGATGCTGACTGTGATGCCGTGCTGTACGGAATGACACGTGTCACCTGCTGATTGGTCCGTACGATCTGAATCACCTGCCACGTGTTGGGCCGAAATTTGTCCACTTCGCTTCCGTACTGTACGGACTGACACGTCAGCATGATGACATCATCTTTTGTACCCTCAAGTCAACCAAACTTTGACTGCTTCTAACTCGAGCATACGATGTCGGAATTCGATGAAACGAATGTCGTCGGAATCGTCTCGACGAGCTCTTCGCGATGACGCTGCTTCCATTGATTTCTGAGATGATTTTTTTCACCTTCTGGACGCCCCTAAACCCTGTTTGACTGGAAGTTTGACTGGCCGTAACTTGCACAAACGGAGTCCTTTTCGACCCGTTCAAGTTGCGTTGGAATTAGGACATCATTCTCTTTCTGATGAAGCTAAAATCTGGAGCATTGGGAACACTTCAATTTTCACTAAAAAATTGTCCCCCGGATCAGGCCTCCCCACTGGAGAGCTTTAGGACCTCCGAAAGCTTGATTACTTGGAAAGTAAGTGAGGGTAAAGTTCCCTCACTTTACCAATCTCCATCCATTTTTCTTTGCTTGGATGCATCCCCTTCAGGCCCACTCTGAGGTACTCAACATTTCCCCTTCGTGAAGTTCTGACATTCCTGTCGAGAATAACATCTTCTGGCAGCTCTGACATGTACTCTGGAGAAAGGTCATCAACTGATGGAACCTGAATGTCTGTGAACTCATCTAGGATCATTGGAGGCTCATACAGTTTCAAATTCTCAACATTGACAACCGAGTAAATATGCATGTATGGAGGAAGATTGAGGCAGAAGGCATTAGTACCAATCTTCTCAAGGATCTCAAAAGGACCATATCTAATTGGCTTAAGCTTTTTACCTTCACCTTGCATCCTTTCCTTGCTGATATGTAACCAAACTCTGTCTCCAACCTGAAAATGATGATCAATGCGATGCTTGTCATGGCGAACCTTGTATTTTGCTTGGCTCTGTTTCAACCGTGCTTCCACTGCCTGATGAATTGCTTGGACTTTCTGGATGAACTTCAAAGCCTTCTCTGCATCATGGCGTCCATCTTCAACATCATCTTTCCCAAAAGCAAAATCCATCGATGTCTTGGGCACATAACCAAAGCATGTCTCAAAGGGAGACCTCTTAGTAGAAGAGTGTGCTGCATGGTTGTAGGCATGTTGCACATAATGAGGACTCTCATCCCACAACTTAGGATGCTTATTGCAATACCCTCTGAGTAGATGCACAACTGTTTACAACCTAAATGCGTCGTCCGATTACTGCGGATGGAAGGCTGTACTCTTCTTCAGTTTGGTGTTCATAAGTCCCCACAAAGCTGACCAAAATTCCCCTAGGAATTGAGAATCTTGATCCGATACAATAAAAGTAGGTAACCCAAAGTGAACCCATACAAATTGAAAGTACATATGAAATTTGTCGGTTAATGATTGACTTGCTTTTTACATGGCGATGAATGCATTTTGCTGAACCGATCAACTACTACATACAAATAATCATGTCCCTTCCTGAACATAGGTAACCCCAACAAAGTCCATTGACACACTTTCCCATGGGCGAGAGTGCGGAGTAGAGGTGTGTACAAACCCAATTTCTGTTACTAGGCTTACTAGTTGCACACATAACACAACCTCTAATATGCTTAGTTATAGTTTTCTTGCATCACGAGGCCAATAACAATATTTACGCAGCTGAGTCAATGTTTTGTTTACCCCAAAGTGTCCTGCAATCAATGAGGTATGTGCTTCTCTAATCACCTGTGCTTGTTCATCTTTTGGAACACATAATTTACCCAAGTGATATAACAGTTTATCCTGCACATAATAGTCTTTCTCTTCTACATGTTTACCATTCATTAAAGCAGCATAGATATCCTTAAAGTTCTCATCATTAGCATATTGTTCTTGAAAACTTTCGCGAACCATAGAACTATTCTGAAGGATTATCAAAGCATTCATCATAGGAGGTCTAGAGAGCATGTCTGCTACTTTGTTATGGGTACCTTTCTTATACTTAATAACCAAATGAAACTGTTGTAGAAAACCCATCCACCGAAAGTGCCTGCTTTGTTGCGGTTTAGTTTGAGTGCAAATATTGAAGTGTTTGGTGATCGGTGTGGATTCACGGTTCTTTCCCCATTATGTAATGTTCCATTTTTTAACACTCTGAACTAAAGCATAAAGTTCTTTATCATACGTGGGATAATTACTTACTGCTCCTGAAAAGGTTTCAGAGTGGTAGCAAACTGGTTTACCTCCTTGCATGAGTACTGCTCCCATGGCAAACCCACTCGCATCTATCTCGATCTCAAATGGTTGATGTAGATCTGGTAAGGCCAAAACTGGTGCGGTGCTCAACTTTCCCTTCAAAGTGTCGAAAGCCTTTTGTTGTGGACCTCCCCACTGAAAAGTTGCCTTTGTACTGGTTAATGCATGTAATGGTGATGCTATAAAAGAGAAGTTTGCAATAAACTTTCTCCAGTACTGAACTGCACCTAGAAAACTTCTGACCTCTGTGACTGTACTTGGCTTAGGCCATTTTACAATAGCTTCAACCTTCGCAGGGTCTACTTTCAATTGACCACTCCCTACGACATAGCCTAAGTACACTAAGGATGTCTTAGCAAATTCACATTTAGACATCTTTACATAGAGTTTTTCTTTTCTCAATACATCAAAGACTTTCTTTACATGACTTACATGATCTTTCAAAGTTCGACTGAATACCTCATATTTATCATCTCCTTTGGCTTTTACAAGCATCAATGCAAAGTTTTTACTTGAGTTGACCAACCTCTTCATTTGACCAGCATTAACTAGTGTAAGATTAGTCTTCACCTTATGTGCCCGTACAATGTATTCTACCCCATCTTTAAAAAGATGATACTTATTCTCCCCTTTAAGGTGCTTTTGTCATAAAGATAAGGACTCCGTAACACAAGCCCACAAATATCAAAGGGACCACATGGAGCTTCTACCTCATCACCACAAAGTTTGCGGTGATAGCCAAATCTCAATTTTACAACATTTAGTTACTTAGGTGGTACATCATTGCAAACCCATCCAAGTGGATATGGTTTTGGATGAGGTGTTGTAGCCAAATTAAGTTTCTTTACAACTTCTTCAGATATTAAGTTGACTTGTGAACCCGTATCAAACAGCATATCAATCTTAGTGTGTTTTGTTACAACACGAATGTGAAACAATTCATTTCTTTGCTTATCAACCTTAGGAGAAGATTCTTTACTTGTACTTGCTGGCATTAGAAAAAATTGCATCAGAAGAGAGAGATATACCTTTCCCTTTACCTTGGATTCCGGTAGCAACAATCTTTATCTCATCTCCGGAGTTAGAACCAAGATCCTATTGAATCACTGCAGTAGTCTTCTGCTTGCCTTTATTACCTCCATATATTTTCAGCGTCAACTCAGGATGAAGCTTCCAACATCTTGAATCATCATGCCCCTCTTTCTTGCAATGGGAGCACGTGGGTTTCTCACCCTCTTTCTTAGCTGTAGTTGTTTTCTTCCCTTTTCCTTTATCTTTGTCTTTGTCTTTTCCTTTAGACTTACCCTCAAACTTAGATGGCTTCTTTGGAAAAGTTATCACTAAAAGTGTTCTTACCCCTTGACTCTATGAGTAGCTTGAGCAGTGACACCTGCGTCTAGATTGTTGGGACTCAACATCAAAATAATGGGTATTGCCTAAGGTAAGAATGTAAACCACCAATATACTTAAGTAATGTGTCTTGGGTATACAAAGGGAACATTTAGAGCAATAGCCCATTTCCTAAACTTAGCGGTATACTCACAGATTGTTGCCCTTACCTTGCCTAAGGGTTGCCAATTCATGGTTAAGCGTGCATGTAACCTAAGGGTAGTGTTTCCTAAGGGCAACAACAAACTCCATCAAGACATATTAACTTGACCAGGCGAGCAATTTCTTCACGAGGTTTTACTCTCCACCCGGTGAGAGCTGTACCTCCAACGGAGAGTTGCTAGTGAATCTAGAAGCATCTTCTACTGACCTTGTATCCTCGATATACTTCTACTTGTTGGACCCAATCGTCTAATTTCACCAGTTTAACTCCCCACGGTATTTAGGTAACTCAATTTTACATCAAGCAATTCTGAGGCTTAGACTTGCTCTTAATGGATTTACATTAGAAGAAGGAGAAGGAGAAGGAGGAGAAGAAGGAGGAGAAGAAGAAGAGGGAGAAGATGGAGGAGAAGGAGTTTCTGGAGCTTTCCCCTCTGTGTCTTTCTGATCTTCCTGCTTCTTGTGCTTTGAAGAACCTCCCTTTTCATGCTTCTTCTTGTCAGCATAAAGTTCGTCCACCATTGCCTTCATGTCAAGGAATAGCTTCTGGAAATCCTTGACACTAAGCTCTGAACTTTGTCCACCTTCTTTTTCTTCCATCTGTGACGGTTGATTAACTCTTCGTCTTCCGATTTCTGGATTGTATTCTTCACGTTCTCCTTCGCCTCGTTGCAACCTAGATCTCGTTAGCATTCAAATTGCAATACAAGCCACATACATAGCTCTGATACCAACTTGATCTATTTAGGATCTAGGACTAGTTGCTTACATAATGCTTAACGTTAAAAGATCAATTATTACAACGCTTAACTTAAATGATTACAAATTAAATGCTCAAATGAAATAATGAACATAACATAAAATAAATGCCAAGATAATGAACTGAGAAAGAAAAGAGAGAAGAAATAGAGAGACGAAACCAAAGTTGATAACGGAGTTCGTCCCCAAGGACTACATCTCCGGGTCCCTCTCCAATGGAGGACCGATCCGATTAGCTCCAAATTCAATTACAATGGCTTCAAGACTATCTCCTTCAAGCATTCAGCAGCATGTCATTACTCTGATGTGCAGAAACATCTTCAATCTCCCGAGCATTCTCTCGCTATCTCAACCTGGACTTGTGAAAACAAGGACTATACCCCTCCTTTTATACAAAAAACTTGCCTAATTAGGCTTAACCACCTAATTAATTGTATATCTTCCCTGATCAACTCGTATCAGGTCTGTTTTGGCTTCTGAAATCTTTTGGTTATAGGTTGTTTAGGCATATCTTGTTTGTTATGGCCTAAAAAGCCTTTTGGTTAAGGCTCGGCCAATAGAATAACAACAAAACAAACCGAGCTCATATACATATTTAGAACCATCGCGTGGTTCAACGGTGGATGATAATTTTGTTAGCCGCGGGGTCGGCGGTTCCAACCCCGTCGGCCTCGCTTTACACACAATATCCAAACCGATATTCAACAAAAGCACTCTCTGCCACACATATACCGAACGCACCGGTGGCCTAACGGTAAAGACTATTTTAAATGACTATGTGGTCGGGGGTTCCAACCTCCTCCGGCCATTTTTAAACCCGCACTCCAACAGAATAAACAACAAAACAAAACAAGGCCAGATATTTGTTTGGAGGTTGCGTGTGGTGCAATGGCTAACACCCCCGCCGTTTCGGCAGAGATCGCGGGTTCCAGTCCGCATACTAATTTTATTCAAACAACTCAACCACCGACCGGGGAGCGCAATACCATAGTGCCATGTGTCAAAAAGCCATTCGCCAGAACTGTCGATGTGTCCGATAATGCAGACGACAAATACGCTGACTGTGAGCCACGTGTCAAACCCAGATTGGCCAAAATCTGCCGACGTAGCTCTACCGTACGTTGACTGTGTCAACGACTGGACTGCCACGTGGGATGCTGACTGTGATGCCATGCTGTACGGAATGACACGTGTCACCTGCTGATTGGTCCGTACGATCTGAATCACCTACCACGTGTTGGGCCGAAATTCGTCCACTTCGCTTCCGTACTGTACGGACTGACACGTCAGCATGATGACGTCATCTTCTGTACCCTCAAGTCAACCAAACTTTGACTGCTTCTAACTCGAGCATACGATGTCAGAATTCGACGAAACGAATGTCGTTGGAATCGTCTCGACGAGCTCTTCGCGATGACACTACTTCCATTGATTTCTGAGATGATTATTTTTTTCACCTTCTGGACGCCCCTAAACCCTGTTTGACTGGAAGTTTGACTGGCCGTAACTTGCACAAACGGAGTCCTTTTCGACCCGTTCAAGTTGCGTTGGAATTAGGACATCGTTCTCTTTCTGATGAAGCTGAAATCTGGAGCATTGGGAACACTTCAATTTTCACTAAAAAATTATCCCCCGGATCACCCAAAAATAGTCAAAACTATCAAAGCAAGTTTTTAGTGCGTTGTTCACTCCGAGACCTTTTCGACGGTGTAAACGGTTTGAAAAATGGAGTCCCAGATCAAAAGTTATGGCTCCCAGAAGTTGGCCGATTTTTGGAAAATTGCCAATTTTCAAATTAGGACTCAATGTTTGGATTTAAAATTGTATTTTTTGGCGCCTAACCACCAAAACTCTTATCTTGAATGTTGTTTTTGGCTCCAAACCGGAAAGGGGTTATTTATGGGAAAGTTTCTGATTTTTGTGTAACCTTTTGGGGAAAGAGTTCGCATGCTGCGTAAAGGGGATTTTCTGTAGTTCTGTAATTTTATGTAAGTCTGTAATTTTGTATGTATCATAGAGCTTGAGGATTTGTGATCCTCTGCATGTAAGAAGTTCATAATATTGAATAAAATATTATTCTTTATTTTGTGAGTGTTTTTCTGTGTCTCGGGTTTGCTCCGTCATCAATACACCTCACGAGAAGAAATTCTCAATCAATTCCACACTTTCTTCAAAAACTTGTTCACCTTTGAAGGAAGAACTAAAGCTAACCATAAGGCTAGAGAGGTTATCAAAGGAATTATTTCAAAGAAGATAAGTGAAACAAATGAAACTAAACTCTTTGCTTGCATTACTAAGGAGGAAATTAAGAATGCCATTTTGTCTATGAGCAATGATAAGTTTCGTAGAAAAGATGGTTTGACTATGGAATTCTATCAAAAACTTCCTAGAATAGATTTGTGATGATCTTCTCCAAGTCTACACTAAAGCTTTGGAAAGAGGTTCCCTAGGGGGTTGATCCCACAAAGCTGGTTTACAATTTTTGGGAGATTCTGATTTTTGCTAAAATCACATATTTTTAGAAAATATAATGATTT
The DNA here is from genome assembly GCA_007258455.2 of Sequoia sempervirens. Classification (NCBI taxonomy): domain Eukaryota; kingdom Viridiplantae; phylum Streptophyta; class Pinopsida; order Cupressales; family Cupressaceae; genus Sequoia; species Sequoia sempervirens. Next base: position 39,378 of record VDFB02285243.1, read on the forward strand.
AAGCCTTTAAAAATTTTATTTAAAGCATTCCAATTGAAGAGGTTTTGATCAAACTACCTTAGATCAAACCCCCTTGGATAGAACCCTGCTAGTTTTAAACCATACCTATAATGGAGTCTCTTTTACACCTATCAAAATGCTGATAAAAAACAACTTTTGATTTATCTTTTGGGGGACCAAATAAATTCATTTAAATTTTATTTTTTGTAACTACGTAGTCCTTATTATAAGCTTCCCAAAAAGTATAATTTTAAATAAATTTAATTTTATTATTATATTTATTTTTCATTTCTTGTGAATGTAGGTTTTTCACCAAAAATCAAACTCTCTATTCTGCAGATGTGGAAAAATAGAATATTGTCAATTTTTTATTTTGAAAAATATGAGTGCACTAGATATTGAAGTCTTTGATCTAACAAAAAAAAATCATATTTTGATACATACAAAAAAAGTTACGCATTATATGGTTGCGGTATGTTTGAATTGTAATTGGTTTGACTTCGAAACTTGATTAAAGAAAAAATATTGAATAAAAATCTATCTAACCAAGTGGAAGCACTAGATATCGGAGTTACAAATCAAAATTCGAAAGAATTAGAATTTTATCCTTCATGGAAAAAAAGTTATGTGTTATACGGTGAGCGTCACTTTTTAAAAATGTTGTTTTTTGAAAAAAACTAGTTTTCAAGGGAGATGGAAAAAGAAGTGCAATCTGATTCCAAAAATTTGAAAAAATATATTTAGAATCTACAGAAAAAATGTCATGAAACTCTAGTTTGCATCATCTTCAAAGTCCTCATGGTTTAGCCGCTATAGGCGCCCAAAAGTGAAGATTTAGTTAAAAAAAATTATTTTAGTGTCCAATTTGGCCAAAAATTGTAAATCACTATTGTGGGATCACCCCCCTAAGAAGACATTAATAAGGACATAATCAAGATAAGGAGTGTATTTTCTTGATCCTGTCTAAGCTTAGAGGTCCTTTTCAAGTGTTTTCCTCTACAATCTATTCTACTATGGATGCTATGGGGGAAGATAATAAGATGCCTTCTTTTGAGGAATTTTTTGATCGATTGACTAGGGAGCAGGCCAAGTTGATTGAAATGGATGCTCTTCCTAAGAGTCATGCTTTAATGGCTCAATCTTCCGAGGGCAAGGGTAAGAATAAGAAGAAGCCAAAGATAGATTCATCTTCAGGTGGTGAGTCTCCCTCCAAGCCTAAGGTGAAGACTGATCAGAAGCATAATCCTTCACCTCCTCCTCCTTCTAACTTAGTCGAGTCAACTTCCAAGTCTAAGAAGAAGAAGGATAACTGTTCGTTCTATGGAAAATCTGGGCATAATGATGCACATTGTTTTGCAAGGCTAGCAACATTAGAGGAAGCTATGAGGAAGCATAATCTTGCCATGCCTAAGTCTTCTTCTTCAGGAAAAGGGAAAGCCCTCTTAGCTATGGCTTTACCCTCTACCAGTTCTAGTTGGATTCTTGATTATGGTGCTTCTCATCACGTGACTCATACTATGGATCTTCTTCATTCTCTTTTTGATAGTCTTACTTCACATATTGCTGTTGGGAACTCTTCTCAAATTCCAGTTTTGGGAACGGGCTCAGTTCATAGGCAAGATGGTAGCATTGATGATGTTCTTCTTGTTCATGATATTTCACAGAATTTTCTTTTTGTCTATTATACTTGTAATCATGGTGATGGAAGGCTTCTTGAGTTCTCTCCTACTGATATGACTATTCGCGAGATGCAAGTCCCTGAGAAGATCATTGCTACATGAACAGTTGACCATGCAGCCCATTTGTATAGGTTCAATGGATTTGAGTCTTCATCAAGATCATCACTTATTGCTCATGCAGATTCTATGAGCAAGCTTTGGCACAAACGGTTTGGGCACTTGAATTACAGATATCTTCAGTAGACAAGCACACAAAATTTGGTAATTGGTCTACCTCAAATCTCTTGTTCAGATGGAGTTTGTCAAGGTTGTGTGCTTGGAAAGCATCATAGGGATCCTTTTCCTAAGAGTATGGCCACACATGCTTCGACACCCCTTGAGTTGGTTTATAGTGATATCATGTCATTCCCCACTCCTTCTTTTTCAGGGGCCAAGTATGTGCTCACCTTCATTGATGATTTTTCTAGGTGCACTTGGGTGTACTTTTTGAAGTACAAGGATGAGGTTCTTTGACATTTCATGACCTTCCTTGCATTTGTGGAGAAGCATTCAAGACATTCCCTTAAGAAGATTCACACAGATAATGGGGGGGAGTATGTCAATTAGGCGTTTCAAGAATTTTGTTGTACTAAGGGTATTCTTCATCAGTACACAGTGCCATACACTCCTCAACAAAATGGTGTAGCTGAGCAAAAGAATAGAAATTTATGAGAGATGGCCAATTTTATGCTACAATCTAGATCCATGGCTCCCTCTTTTTGGACAGAGGCTGTCAATTGTGCCAACTACATTCAGAACCGTATGCCCCACAAGGCAGTTCAAAATATGACTCCCGAGGAGGCATGGTCTCATGTCAAGCCCAAGATTTCCTACTTTAGAGTACTCGGGAGTGATGCATGGACATTCATTCCAGATGGTTGGCACAAGGAAATGGAGAAGAAAAGTCAGTAGTTCATTTTTGTTGGCTATTGTGAGGATGTGAAGGGTTATCGGCTATTTGACCCTGTCACTCAAGAGGTTCATTTTCACCATGATTATCAATTTGACGAGTCTTTCACTTTGAATAATTCTCCATCACAATTTTCTCCCTCTCTTCTTTCTAGTTCTTCTTCAGAGGATGTTGTGCTTCCAGTAGGTGATGATGATGATGATCCTAATCATGTTGTTCCTGATGATGGTATAGATCTTGTTCTTGATATTACTCCATCTTCACTTTCTGCTCCACCTGCACCTCATCGAGCTTTATGGGCTCATACACTTCTTGAGGATGTTGGTTCTCTTGTAGGTGATCCCATAGCTACACGCTGCACTCATTCCTGCACTTCAAGTATCAGTATTTTGAGTCATGCAGTTTCTACTGATCCTGAGAAGTTTTTGGATGCTTCAGGTGTTTCGAAATGGGATAGTGCTATGATAGAGGAGTATTCTTCTTTGATGAAGAATCATACTTGGGTTTGGTTCCTCTTCCTAAGGGAAGAAAGTTGGTTTGATGCAAGTGGGTGTATCGTACCAAGTTTGCAGGTAATGGTTCTATTTATAAGTATAAGACTCGTCTAGTGGCTAAGGGCTTTTCTCAGGTTTAGGGTATTGACTATTCTAAGACCTTTGCTCTTATCGAAAAGATGGATTCCATACGCCTCGTGCTTTCTATTGCTACATCTTAGGGTTGGTCAGTGTATCAGATGGATGTGAAGAGTGCTTTCTTACATTGTGATTTTCATGAGGAGATCTATATGGAGCAACCACCCGACTTTGTGCAAGACCCTTCACTTGTTTGTAGGCTTTGACGTTCATTGTATGGTCTCAAACAGGCTCCTAGAGCTTGGTATGAGAAGATGGATAGTTTCTTGCTTGCTTCTGGATTCACTAGATGTCACTCTGATCCTACAGTTTACATTCAAAGGAATGCAGGGGATCTTCTCATTCTTGTTATTTATGTGGATGACTTGATTCTCATGGGGAGTTCTAGTGGCATGATTGAGGATACTAAGCAAGCTTTGATGGAGCATTTTGATATGACAGATCTTGGGTTGTTGCATTACTTACTTGGTCTTCAAATCCATCAGTCTTATGTCAGTATTTCTATCTTCCAGTAGAAGTATGCTCTTGATTTGCTTCAGAGGTTTAGGATGGCTAATTGCAAGCCAGCCCCTACTCCTTTTCAGTCAGGTGTTGTGTTGTCCACTAGTTGCACTACTCCATCTGTTGATTCTGTAAACCTTGGCATTTATTTCCACTGTTCATTCTCTCCATTCCATTCCATTGTGCTGTTTCATTCCATCCATTCCATTAGGCTTCCATTATTCAAATTCCATTTATTTCATTCCATTTTGTTTGGTGCAGTTGGCCGGAATTCTGCAGAAACTGATTCATGTCCCCTCAGCAGGTGGTATCGAGGAGTTGTCTTGGCTAGTCAAGAGGTTCTTTGGCTTCGACAGTTGATGGCTGAGTTTGGCTTTCCTATTGATCACTCACTATTCTTTGGTGTGATAACCAAAGTGCTATACATATTTCTCACAACCCAGTGGAGCATCAACGCACTAAGCATATTGAGATCCACATGCACTTCATTCGGCAGCTCATTCAAGATGGTGTTCTTGCTTTGGAATATTTTCCTACGACGCAGCAGGTTACAGACATCCTCACTAAACCTTTGGCATCCCCTTGATATCTTTAGTTGTGATTGATGTTAGGGCTGAAGGAAGTTGTCCTTGGGGGGTCTTGAAGAGTCCTCCTTCCTTTCACTTTTGTTCTCTCTTTTGGAGAGGTGTTTTCTCCCACAGGGTTTTTCTCCTTTTCTCTGGTTATGAGAGATTTGCATTGCATTGTAGTTGTACATGGGTACCTAACAAGGCTTTGTTGCTAGGACCTATAATGCATCTCATATTGCATATTGCACTTTCATTCATTTTTGGTTCTCCCTAAGTTACACTTAAGGGGGGGTGTTGGAGTGCACGTTTATTTGTTGCATGCTATTAAGTCCAACTTAGCATTTAGTGCAGTAGTTGCATTAATTTTTTTTGGTTTGTGCATAGATGGAGGGTGGTTACTTGCTTTCCCTGATGTCTTTCCATTTTTTCCTCGTGCCTTTTCACAATGCCTTTGTACATTATAAAACCCCATTATTGTTAATGAAATATCATCGACTGGTGAAATAACATCATTTTTAGGTTGCTTCTCTGCATTGTGAAGGTTGCAAGTTGTTGTTCTAGGAACACCAATACATTCTAGCACTTAGGATGGTGAACATTCTCGCAAAATTTATCAATAGCACTCAAACTAGCATTATTAAGAGGATATATATTTTGGAAAATATCATTACAAGTTAGGAGGGTATGGATTGGCCTAGATTCTCGAAGCAGAACTCAGCTATGCTTTTATTAGACTTTAAAAATTTAGCCTATGATAGAGTGGAATGGTCCTTTCTAAGGAAGAATTTGGAAGCTTTTAGATTCCCTACTATATTTTGTAACATGTTCAACACCCTACTCAAAGACGTTGAATTTTTTTACATTTTCACCTTCACTTTTGCCACTTTAGTGACAAGGCATGCCCTCAACAACTCCATTAAGCTTTTTCAACTTTCAAACATTACATTAAATTATTTGGGCATTCTCCTAGGGAATGAAATACACTTTTTATGATTTATTTATATCAAATTAAGTGACTTTGTCTCTCCTAATGCATCCTTTGAGGATAAAATCCAGGTTTTCTTCTAATTTGATGTTTGAGCTTTGACATCTAAGTGGAAAAGCACTATTTTGGTCACTTAAATGATTTCCTGTTCTAATTTCTCATTAAAATTTAAGAGTTCCTACAATTTATCCACTTAGCTAATTTTTTCATCTAAAGTTCACCAAAATGACATTCTCATGATTGAGGGCATCACTAGACAATTAAGAGACACTTTACCTTAAGTTTTGACAAGTGACATCCAAACATGTAACTCTCTTTCAAAAAGTACCTATGCATCCTTTTCTGGCATGAATCAAGTTGAAATAAATGGCTTGCCTTCAGAAGATATTGACCTTTAGAGGTCCATTAGGAAGGGGTGGCCCCTGGCACCTACTGTCTTTATAATTGCTTCAGATGCTCTTCACTACCTTCTGAAGGACCACTCACAATCCCAACGGATTAAAGGCATAACGCTCCTGGATCAAAATGAGCTAATTAATATCCATTTTGTTGACGATACTACTATCTTCCTAAAGCTTGAAGAAAATAATTTTGAATCTCTTATGGTTAAAATTAAGCTTTTTTCCAAGCTTCTGGTGGAAAAAAAATCTAATGTTAAATCCAATGTCATGGGGTGGGAAGACTCTCCACTTGATTAGATTAAAAAGTGATTTTCAAGAGGTCCAAGTAAATAGATAAGTTACCTGGGCATACCTTTTTCCATCAGTCCAAATCTGAAGGAAATGTAGCTATGAATCCATGAAAAATTTGAGAAAATTTTGGGGGGATGGAAGAAACAACACCTCTCCCTTGAGGGTAGACTGCAAGTCCACCAAAAAAAGCATTTCTTCATATTGGATTTATTTTTCCTATGTTTGGTTTTTCAACAATTATCAAGTGAATGTGATCCAAAAAAGAATTTGTAGTTTCTTTTGTTCATATGGTAAAGGTAAAAGGAAAAGGGGCTTGGTGAAATGGGAGTGGTGTTGTATTGAAAAGGCTCATGGGGGGGTTGGGTTGAAGTATCTATGGCTTCATGGTGTTTCTTTGGACTCCAAGTGGATTGCCAAAGATATGGATGGAAATGAGCCATTGAAGATATGGGTAAGGAACAATATCATGCTTGCTACCCCAAAAAATGCAAGGCTTGCAAAGGTTTTCCAATTTGTGATATTATCATGGGTAAGTACCCAATGACTCTAGTTGGCTCCATGGTTTTCAAAATCCTATGGAAGGCTTGGGAGTTCATTAAACATAATGTTGAGTTTAAGTCTAGTAATGTGGCTATTAACAATAACCTGAAATGCCAAAGTTTAAGTTCCATCTGGTGGAACCTCGAGCATCATAACAAACCTCTTTCTTTGCTACAAGGATATTCGGCTAAGATAAGGACCCAGATTAGTATCCACTTTCAAGGACATCCTAGCCAATGGTAGATTTTAAAAATGGGATAATTTAATTTCTGATTTTCACATTCCTTCTTCTAACTTAAGAACCTATATTCTGATTGTGGATGCATGTAAATATGTTGTGTTTCCTTCGAGCAATGATAGGGAACACAATCTTGGTTTTAACCTTCTCTAGATGGATAGTATTGCATTAAAAGATAATAAAGCTAAATTTGTATATAATGATCTTGTTAGTTTGATCTTTGTAATTGAGCATGATAATAATTGTTGGGGAGTTTCATTCCTAGATAGCAGGTGGCATAAGATCATTGGTTCTATTTGGCATAATATTAAAGAGCGTAAAAAGGCTTGCTTTAGGTGGCTTATTTTTTTTTCAAAAAATTCCTTATAAGATTATTTTTTCTAATATAGACATTTGTAATTTTTGTAGAGTTCCATAATCCATTATGCATATCTCTTGTGATTGTTTCTATGTGAATGAAATTTGAAAAATATTTTGTAATAATTTTCTAATTTGGAACCCAAACAGAAAAGTTAATTGGAAAGAAGTTTTAATTAGAAACATGAAATTGAGTAGAGATAATCAAATGTTTTGGGATTGTTTGTCTTCTGAAATTCTATGGCACATTTAGAGGGCACGCAATGAAGATAAGTTTCAGGAATGTAGGAGGATGCTTACTGAATCTGCTAAACGAATCATGTTTCTTAACATTGTCTTACAAGTCTCAATTCACACTGCAATCTCCATGCCCAAGTTCTGGAGGCTAATTAGAGAAGGCAATGTGGAAATCAACAAGGGAGAGGTGAGATGTGGGCATGCCTATCACCGCAAATGTGAAGGTCGAGGTATTTCTTAGAGCGTTGAATGAATTTCAAAGGACATTCAATAATGTAGCTGGTGGTGGCATCGGAAGGCCAAGGCAACCCTCTTAGCCTGGTCCAGCTATCTCAGATGAACTGGCCCAGCCGGCAGGGAGGAGGTTGGGTGAAGATGAAGGGAGCAGTAACATCTAGCATGTTTTTTGCTCTCTACCAGTGGTTTAGGCGGATAATATGTTTTTTGTGTCTTATATAACTCGACATGCATTTTTTTTTTCACGACGGGTGGCATGTATATTTTGCGCAGCATGTAACCTTGTATGGGCCTGATGTAAATTATGCTCTCATGTATAATGTTGATAGGAAAAATCTATAGATCACAGTTATCTGAACTCGACTCGGGTTTTGAATGTAACAGCTGAACATACTAATATTAATACCGAAAAAACATAATAAATTTATGTATTAATAATTTATTATTAATTTGATGGGGACCCTAGCTCGACTGGTTGAAAGCATCAATGTCACTAGACACATTGAAAAGTTTGTTCAATGAATTCCACGTTATAAACCTGACATAGATTGATTCATCAAATAATATAGTTTCTATTATTTTTATGAATTATTATAAAAATAAGCTAATTTTTGGGATTTTAGCCTCTTCAAAATATTAATGATATATAATTGTAGACAACTACCAAATACTTTAGAACTACTGAACATCATTTTTTATTTTCTATATAGATTTAGAAATTTTAAATATTGTTTCATATCTTTTTAACTAATCTTTGTATACATTTATATGCATGGAAATGTCTACTTTCTTTAGATAATATTTATTTTTTATTGAAATCATAAATTTTATTTGGTTTTTCCTTCAATATCTATACACTTATACTTCCATGAATCATATGTGTTTTATTTTTAAAAATTTTGAAAACTAAATTTGAAATAGATTATTTTTTATATATGTACTATTTTATTTACGTATGTTTTAGAAAAAGGATAAAATTATATCATTGAAAATAAATTGCATCTAATTACAACACTATGATTTCTTGACAGTCATAGATTGAAATTGCCTCCAAAGTAGAAAAATCCAAAGAAGATTCGCATAATACCGATAAACACATAAAATAACAAGCCAAAAACTAAACCAAACTTAGAAGAAAGAAATTAAGCTTGTTGATGATAAATAAGCTAACAAATATTTTTTTATTTGTCCTAGAGAAAAGATACCCACTCAGCGACACCCCTTCTAGTAGTCATCTTTGAAGCCCATTTAGCCAAGTAATCAATGACCTTATTCCATTCTCAATTAATATGGAAAAAATAGATAGAATTAAATTTGGGAATAAGACTAAGAATGATATCCTTAATTGCAATATCTAAGTTCCATGAAGAAATAAGAGAAGTCCCCTTATTCAAAAAAGAGAAAAAATTCATAGAATGTGTCTCACAAATAGTATTCTTCCACCCTAAATCAATTTCTTTTTCAAAGTTGTATATATCCAAGCCCTCCATTTGAATATTAATATTATAACCCAAAGAATGTAAAATTTAGAATAATTCTAATAGGATAATGATACATAAAAATATACACTACACATGTACTTCAGCTCAAGAACCTAATAAATAGACAAAACTCAAAGTGTAAACCACATGTGGTTACCAAAGCCCTGAGCCAAATTAATGACCTAAATGTGACACCACATCTAGCCCAAATTTCAACACAATACTATATGTGATCATCAATATAGTATATTTAGAAAATGAATTAAACCCAGTTATAGCTCTTCATAGCCTCCTCCTAAAAATAAATTCTCCATTTTAACATATATTCAAACACCATATATATATTATTTATGAAATGAATAGTAAAATATCATAATTTTGATCAAATTCCAAAAAGATCATCCTCCTAAATTATCTTATGCATTAAGAGTGAATCATAAGGAACTTTCATATTTTAATTTCATAGTATTGTCTTACACATGATGATGCCATTAGTTTTTCTAGAACAAATTATTAGTTAAAATAGGGTCATGTCATAAATATTAGCTGTAAGTGGGATACAATTTTTCTTTGATGTGAGAGTAAAATTATTATATATATATATATATATATATATATTTTAAAAATCACAATATTAGGATCTAAGGTTGAACCACCTTTATCATTATTGTTTGACTTATTAAATACCATTAAATATAAAATAGAAACTCTAATACAATCATCTAACTACTAAGATTGAAGAGGAACATAAACCTAGTGTATGAGCTAGACTTATTTATATGCTCGTAAGCTTCATTAATGCATATGGTTTTTTTTAATAATGTATCAAATTTCCCCAAAATCACTTTTTCATCCTTTATAATATCTTACAAAATAGTATTAAACATAACTATACTTACTCCTTGCATGAAAGGCATGATTCATTATGAATTAGGAACCACTTTGGCTGTCATGCCAATATATAATCACTCTATAGTCTACCCTCAAATATTAACATAGTATCTATATCCAAATGGCCTCCTTATTAAGATTACTAAATTTGACCAATTTTCTAAATATGGAAAAAGTTTCTAAGTTTAACAACACTACCAATTATCTTACCAATGAGTTTGCACCATTGAGCTTATGTAATTGTGCAATTTTTACTTAGATTTGAATGACCTATTTTCTATATTTTTTACTTTTATCAGGTTAGGTGTCAGTGGTTCAAGGATTAAAACAACATAGGAGAACACCGTTTGGGATAGTCAAGGCATGTCAATCATTTACACAATTCCGTCCTCAACCTGTTAATTGACTTTTATTCTTCAATCTTCTTCATCTGGCCATCCGATTCTGGGAGGTTAATTCCATCAGATTAATTTTGCATATTCTATTTTCTTTATCCTGGATCTCTGGTCATAATTATCCAATGAGAATATCCTCATTGTAGTCATGTAGAGAAAAAAACTAAGTGAGATAAAATGAGATGAGATTGTTAGATTTTTTTAGGGTCTTTGAATCTTTAAACATAATTATTCAAATTTTAAAATTTATTTAATTGTGTGAAAAAATATGTAAGACAAGGTCATGTTGATCCTTGTAATTTTCTTACAAATTTAGAAGATTGAAAAAATAGTTGAGGTTGTGTGGGATTATAAAGAAGTAGAATGCATAGATGCTTATTTTTTATATTTAAATTAGGTCTTGATTATTGTATCTTTGTCTCTACTTATCATGCTACAAAAATTGCTTTTGTACAACATTTCATATGTCTGCAATTGATGAGTTTGTTGCATCTCTAATAATGGAGCCAGACAAGCCCATTCTAGTGCGAGTCCTTAATTCTTCTAAATCAATGGCTTGAAGACTCTTCAAGACAAGAAGAAAAACAAGTTTTATAGTAAGGATATGAAATAGATGAGAACTAACAATAAAGATTGTATTAAGGATAAGAATTATAAATACCCCAATTCTTATAAAATATATTCATCTGCTTTCAAAGGTAAGAAACACCAAAGGAGAAATAATCTTACAAAGAGATAATAGTCTACTTATCAAGTGAACAAATAAAGATATTGAAATTAATAAGATTGCAATGCTAGTGAATTTTCTCTCATTCTCAATTTTATAATCATTGTAAAGAAAAAAAATAGTTATAAGAATATCATTTGATACAAATCCAAATACAAATAAAAATAGTATACAATTTAAACAACCTATGTATTCTCAAAGTCCACAAGAAATTTCTATGTGATTAAAATTTGTGTGCAAACAAATACAATTGACCTCAACCAAATAAAAATATATTTTTTGTATAATTAAAATTATTTTTCACATTATTTTATTCTCTTGCATGGTTGAGTTATCCCTCCACAATTACACCTTAACTTTTTATCTTGTAAATTTAAGTCTTATTTTAAGACATCTAATTTGTTCATTGATCCATTAATTATCAAACCTCCTAATATTCATTTAAACTTTTCTATTTTTTTTTGTCTCCAAAGAATTTGTGTTACTTAATTCTTTTGTCTATTATCATTGATAATAAGGTTTTGTACAATAACTTTGTTTAACTTTTTAATGGTTTAAATATTATAAAGATTAAAAAACAAATCATCTAGTCGTCCGGTCAAAGCTTCAGTTTTAAACTTAAAAAACAATTGCAAACGTTCTTTATTCTTATAGGGGATCTGTTTTTATTTATTTATTTAATTATTGAATACAGAAATATTATTAAATAACTAATAAATGGCATTGCTTTGAACCGATCCACAAACAAAACGGACAAAAGCGAACCTAATATAACTAGAGGCCAAGAAGGGAAACCGAATAGACAATAAACTCTTCTTCTATTAACTCGTACGAAACATTAAATTTAATAATTTCGTTGGAGAATTAAAGACTATGAACATAGAATAAATTTAAAGTATACAGCCAGCTCAAAAATTCCTACATACTGTTTATGTATTATCAAGATACTTCAAAACTTTTAAAACTTAATAAACAGTCTACTTATGTACAATTTTATGAAATTACATGAGTTTTAGTCCATGCTAATCACTGTTCAAGCATTTAATCTATATATACAGACAACTACAATGAACTGTACACAAAACGAGTGACTGACGTCCATTCTATCACCGTATTCCAATCAGCTATTCAGTGTCGATAGGATTGCAGTAAAAAACAGAGGGTTTGCGCGATGGTATTTCAATGCCTGAAAATCCTGTATATCTTCCGTTCATGTTGGCAATACACACGTCAACCATGTCTTTTAGAAGTTTGCTTTGCTGGATTTTTGGCTGAGCTGCGAATTCGTCTACCGCCATCCACTGAACAAAACAAATTTCGACATCACTTACGTGGTATTGAAATTATTCGACTTGAAAACTACAACCTTCTGATCGAATACGTACCTTTCCTGCTGAAATTTCAGTATCTTGTATAACAATGTCAGAAGAAAGAGATTTCATCATACACACGAAAAGTAGATCAGATTTTTCGAAAGGAGCATTATGGCCATCCCTGTAGTTCATGCAGCGACAACTATTAGAAAGCTAAAGTTTAATCGATAAAACTTTCCCATCTTCTTAGCAATTATGAAACAATGTTACAGCACAGTCAGCCTATATATGATGAATTTTTTCTCTACCTGAACCCGACCACTTGTACGAATTCCGTATCAATCTGTAGAAAAATGAAGAGTAAATTTAAATTATAATAAATGCTTGAAATCATAATACAAAGTAGTGAAAAATCATAATTCAGAGGAAGGAGGTGAGCAATGTGACATTTAATTCCTTCACCCTACGACGCATAAATTGGCCATAAATACTTTACTGGGTGACTTGTAATTTCATCTTAAAACTAGAAAGTAATAAATTTATTTATTCTAGGCTTGATATATCTAACTTAAATCTAATACCTGTTTTATCCTTCCTGTGGGCATTTTCCACAATCCTGAATCTTTGTAAGGTCCACACTTTTCCTGAACTACGAGAACCTACATTAACATTGGCATGAGAAATTATGTAATAGATTTATCACTTCAATTTAATGGTTAGACATCAGTACGTTCACCACAATCAACCGGCTTTATAAACTTTTTCATACACAACTATATAAGAAACAGATCAAGGCTTTGGCCAGGAGATAGAATTTTAGCCTTTGCTGGATCTGATCGTGTTTCAAAAATAAAATTAATAAGTAGTCAATATACTAATTAAAATTTTTTCCATAAACATAATTGTAAGAAAAGAAATCCCACTTCACACACAATCACTTGAAACAATGAATTATTTATTAAAATTACATTTTGGTATGTGTAATAGTGCAGTTACATGGATGGTTACCTCTTCCTTGTCGTTGACTACAAAAGCTGCGATTCCCACTTGATGCGACGCATTATCAGGAATAGTAGAAATGGTTTGAGGCATCCAACGCACTAACATCACATATGATGGTTCTGCATGGTGGTACCGAAATCCCTCCTGCAACTCATCACATAGTACACAAATTGTATTATAGCATATTCTCGTGACTCGAAATTATTTACCAAATATTTCATGACAAACTGAATTCACAATAGATCAATGGTGGTGATAATTTTATGAAAAGCTAACCTCAATTACAACGGGAACTAGTTTGGCCTGTTCCTTGGGCACTTTAATCCACACCGCCTTTTTACCCTTCATAGCCAACAAGTATGAATTAAAGCTATTATTTATTGCCCTTTACATTTATTGAAGGATCTGTATTTACAGTCAACAAAGCACTAACCTGGTGTGCCCATTGAGAAAGTGATGCCTTAAATGAGGATGCAAAACGATGAACATCGTTGTGCATATTTTCTATGTCAACCTCTACACCATCATATCTGTCTTCCTGGGATTTCAGCAGTTCATGTATTTCTTCCGCAGGTAGCTCATT